>JALIZH010028188.1:0-15469 GCA_030522465.1 Rhipicephalus appendiculatus | reverse complement strand
GCACTGGACCTGGTTGATTGGCGGAATATGTGAGAAGGCCTTTCTCCTGCAGTAAGCATAGTCAGGCTGATGATAATGATGTTGACAACAGCGCACACAGTGCAAAACTGACCAAAGGGACCGATCTCCAGGTTGGTTTATCTGGAAAATAACACGATAATCCACCATTAAACTTGCAGATGGATCGCTTCTGCAACGACCTGCCGAGTTTATCTACACTTCCGAAGATTACCTCCTTGAATGGAGGTCGATATGAGTTTCCTAAACTCATCGATGCCCTTAACTTTTCTGATGAAGACGTTTGTCTCTTCATCCTGGCCATTTCACAAAAGGCACAACACGAAATTTATTGTTTTTAAAATTTCACTACCTAGGTAAAACTTTAAAATCATAAAATCATAATGTTTCGTTTTACCGGAAGAAAGAACTTTATCGAAGGCTTCCCGGATTTAGCGGGGTTCACTGCACACGATTCTGTAAAGACAAGCTCCATGAATTAGTTATTGGAAAAGTCTTCAGTAGTTTCTCAGCCGAATTACGCATGCAGTCGGTGAGAACAGGAAAAAAGAATAGTGGCGTGCGTCATGTGATTGGACAGTGCAAATCGGAGCCCTTCCCCCATCTACAGATCTGGGGAAAAGGGACTCTTTTAAATGCGAAGCGATTTCTTAGCGAACTTCGGCGACTTTTTGAGCGTATCTATCTATCTATCTATCTATCTAGCCGCCTACGACTTTGTGCTCTCCTGGCCGTATCGTTAATGGGACTTATACCAAAATTGGTATGACATAACGCCTGACTGTATGACAAACATGAATGGCTGGTCATATCATGAAAATCATGAATAACTTGTCATGAAAAGTATGATTTACATGCCATGGCCATAGTGCTCCTGGGAGGCCGTTTTCTTAACTTGATCTATCTAAAAATTGGTACGATGAGACATTTCTCCATGATCAACATAAAGCTGACTTGTGGTAATACGAAAATCATGACCTGCATGTCATGTACAACGTGATTTATGCCACGCGCTCATGGCGACTGACGGCCAACTACACTTCAACTTGATATACACCAAATTTGGTATTGCGTGACGTGAGTGTATGACGAACATAAATACCAAGTGGGCATATAAAAATCATGACATGTCATGTGAAACTGTGACTTGCATGCCACACGCTCATAGCACGCTCGCTGCCGTTCCGCTGGTTTGATATACACCAAATTTTGTATTGAGCGGCGTGATCGTATGATGAGCATAAATGACAAGTGGTACTATGGAAAATCATGACATGTCATGTGCAACATGACTTGCATGCTATGCTCATGACACTCTCGGGGCCGTTTCACTAGCTTGATATACACCAAATTTGGTATTGAACGACGTGACTGTATGGCTGACATTAATTGACAGAAGTGGTAATATGGATAAATCATGACATGTCGTGTGCAACATGACTTGCATGTGCTACGCTCATGACACTCTCGGGGCCGTTTCACTAGCTTGATATACCACCAAATTTGGTATTGAGTGACGTGACTGTATAGAAGAGCACAAATGACAGGTGGTAATATGGAAATCAGGAAATGTCATGTGCAACATGACTTGCATGCCGCGCGGATGTCATCGTTCTCGGCAGCATTCGCTAACTTGATTATACGTCAAATCCTTACTAAGGCATACGCCTTAATTGTCTCTGCTCACGTCCGTCCGATCCGTCCCGTCCCTCCCTCAGCCGTTGCCCTGGCACGGTGCCAGTTGAGCAGGCGCCGGGGCGCAAACGGACGCCGGTCGCGTCGGACTCTACAGTGCTCGCGCTTTGCTTACGTAGCGTGCTGTGCCCAGCGTCTCCTAAATCATGCAAGGAGGAGACGCGCATGACGTTCCATTCTGACCGACCCCGTCTCAGTGGGCACATGCGTTGGAGGAACGCGCCTTGGGAATTGACCAGTGTCCGTCAATTTAAACGCTGGAACACGGACGGCGTCTGCACAATGCGCAAAGCGCGAGAATACGAACGCATGCCAAACGGAGGCAGATTGGTGTCGCGTCTCGCTGCGATTCGAGTTAAAAAATTAAGCGAACATAAGTGGCAGGTGGTAACACGAAAATCTTGGCATGCATGTCATCTACAATGCCCACGCTCATGGTGCGCTTGCGTCCAGTACCCCGCTAGCTTGGTATACACCAAAATTTGTATTGCGCGACGTGACTGCGACGAACACAAATGACAGGCCCTAGATGTAACTAATGACATGCATATCACGTACAGCATGATTTGCTCCTTGCTGGCTGCTTCGCATTACATCGATTCCCACAGTGCGTGGGATCTGCCGGTTTTTTAATCAGCCCCCGCGAGCTCCATCGAGGCCCTTCACCACAACATCGTCATGATGTAGCGAAATCTTCGTCATTTAAAGAAATTATCTATATGTAAATAAACCTCTGTACCCAGTTTCCCTTCAATCTCTCCATGTTGCCTCGCCATCTTCCTCCCGGGTCCCCCAGTGCCTCAAAGGCCGGTTGCAAGGACTGGTGGCAGCGGTGGGGATCACCCACGACCTGTATCTCGATCTGCGACACCACGGGTCGCAACTCTTCACGCTTATCTCCGGAAGGCACACACTTTTTTTCGAACAGCTCGTCCCGTCCGCTACCAGGCGCAAGCTCCCCGAGGCTTTGATCACGCTTTCACAAGCGAAGATTCCGTTCAGCTTCATTTTCATAGGTCGCACAGTCAAGATAAGCGCGCTTCTTTTCTTAACACCAATCGCATCTTAATTACACACAAGCGAAAACCTGCTGTGACCGAGTGACATGCCCATAATAGAAAGAGCGCTAAGTTTCTTTAAGAATTTACATGTTAAATCCGAAAAAATTTAAAATGGTCCTAGGAAGAAGCAGAGTTAGGCGACTGTTACTTCCGGTTTTTTAAGGTATGAGGCCAACTGGAAAATGCGATTTTTTTTCAATATGCCACTTAATAGTTTTTGGTAATGTCAAATGCACAATTTATTGTCCATCATTTTGCGGCACATAGGTTCTGTCTACACAGATTGTTTCAAGAGATACAAGCAAAATGTGAGACCACCTATAACTCACCAAACAGAAACTGAAAGTGTCACTTTTGTGTTAATCATAAGACTAACGATATGAGGTATTTTGTTGGTTACTTAGGAATTATGCCAAGTGTTAACATGCAATAATGCTCTAAAAGGATTGTCAACACATCATCTTTCTTCATAAAAGTTATAAATTTCTCACCAGTAGAACGCGTAACGTGGTACAGTCGCTCGCGATATGAAGGTTATCACGCGAGCGTCGTCTTACTTAACGTTTCCGGGGCCTAGCGGCACGTTTCGGAGCCGTGAAAATCAAGATTTCGCCTTCTGCTCTCCCTAGTTGGCTGTTACATGCGGCAAAAATCACCCCTGAGACGAACTCTGCACCCCTTTTCTCTATTTCGAGCCTTCCATTCGTCGCGATCAAGTGTATTCTTCGTGGTCTCTTATATCCGCAGGCGATTACATGATTGCTGGGACAGACATGTTAAAGCGGGCGCTACACTGTAAAAAAAATCCTGTGAGAAAAACAGAAAATGCATGGCAAATTTAGTGACATAACAGTTCTGTTCTTGTCTGTTTTCTGTAGTTTTGCGTACATTCTCTGTTATTACTTTTCTGCTTTTCTACAGAGATTCTTCGTTTCTAATTTCTTCCCAGAAAACAGGCTTTTTTGTATTTGCACACATTTTTTCTGTTAATCAATAGAAATTTTCTCTTCCTAGTACCAAGTTCCAATAATAAAGTAGTGCACGCTCTATTCTCAATGGCGTCCAGAATCCGCAATCCTTTGCCGTTGTCAGAAGGGAGGGGGAGTCGGCATCCCGAAGGCGCCTCATTCCCAACACCTTTCATTTCCTTCTCAGCGTGCATTACCATGTAGAACCTCTCAACAGAAGGCACATAACACGACCGCCGACATGCATCTGGTATTTGTCGAGTATGGCATTAATTTTTCTCGAAGTCTGAATTTTACTAATTTGGAAGATGGTCAATTTCGAGTTCACGCTTTGCCCCTAGAGAAGGCTTTTATTTTACCAAGCGTCGCACTTTTGTAGCGGATGAAGCACGATAGTAAACTTTTAGGCGAATTGATGTGATGCCCAAGGTCTTCAGAGCTCTAACATTACTTTTCTGTGAAAGAGCATGTAAAATCGAAGAACGTTTGGTATTTATCACGAAGTGGCTCTGATATTTACAGAAACTATTTGTTTACGGGGTTGAACTGACAAATTACATCATTTCAAAAACAGAATATCCATTTTTGCCGAGTCCAAGAAATTTCATGTAGGTAAAACAGAAGATACCTGTGAATTTTATGTTATTTAACATACATTTTTTACAGTGTAGGCACTGCTTCGCTTAAACAGCTTCCTCAGACGGGAGTGATCGCAGCTGAAGGAAGAGCAAAAAGGGTAAGTGAAACTTGCTTGATATGACCCTCTCCTCAAAAGAGTATTCTGGGACGTGGTGCTGTTGTAGTTCTTGGTGGACACTCGCGCGATAACCTTCAAATCGCGCTCGACTGTACATGTGTTGTTCACACTCAAGGACACATACGTGAGCCTGTAAACCATCAAATTTGCTTTGTTTGACGCTTTTTGTCATTTCAGTAATGACAACAGAAGCACATTTGATATTTTTAAGCAAATTCGGATCGATCCAGGTCTCAACACTGCGAAATCTCGCCTCACTAATGATCAGCACCTCCGCGCGAAAGCGTCCCGTCATGGCACCAGTGCTGCAATACAACGTAGAAAATGAAATTGAGGGTTGCCGCTCGAGGAATGCACATAGTAGTAAGGTCCACGAGAGAACTGACAACAAATATTAATAATTTTAGCGCTCGTCATCACCTTGTGTAAGCGCTGCACCTGTTTCAAATCTTTCTTGTTGATTTTCTCAGAACCTATATTTGTGTCATTTTTCCGTACGCGAACATCCTAACTTTTTTTGCGGATAAATATTTTTAATTAAAACTTGGCCCACGTCCTTATCACGTTATTAGGCATGCAATGAACCTCGGTAAGCGAAATCGTGCCAAAAACATCTAATATTGTCGCCTGTTATGCAAAGGTGCCCTAGTGCTGGTGCATGCTTTTTGTTTTGCTTATTTAAACACTGTTTTATTGCGATAGCAATTATATGGACACTCTCGGCTGCCTTTCGCCTTCATGCTCCATATGTGTGTGTATATATATATATATATATATATATATATATATATATATATATATATATATATATATATATTGTAGTGTTCCCTCAACGTAATTCACTCAAACATTGAGCTAGACAGAGACGGGTGTCGTCCGCCATTTATTCTGCCCGTTCCAAAACTCATCTTCTTTGTCTTCGCCCTGATCTTGCCACTTGGACACTTCAGGCACAGACCGCTTCAATCTCCCGGGCTTCATTGTTCACACCTCCTGGTGTAGTATTTAAAGATGTTGCTGATTGACGCCCATTCTGTCTGCCTGGAGGGACCCTGGTACCAGATGGTCTTCAAGATGCCATGTTGCGAAGCCGTCTTGATAACTTGAAAGGGCCCGTAAAACTTATCACTGGGTCTCCCTATTCCTTTCCGGACTAGAACGTAGTCTCCAGGTTGTATGTCTGGTATGTCGCTGCTACGTCTGCTGTCGAAGTTCCTCTTCATTCTCTTTTTGTAGGCCTCTTGCTGTTTCGCAGTTTTCTTTCTCTCCGAAAGGACCAGATTTTCAAGAAGGCCCAGCTCGCGGTCTGCTGGAAGCACCGGTACAGTACCTGAAGCTGCAAATAAAGGACTGCATCCGAGTCCACTTGTGCACGAACGGTTGCGGTGTCTTATAGCGGCTTCGAGGCAGCATTTCCAACCACGTGGAAAGTTCGGATACATCTTCATGTACTGCTTCACGTCTCGTATAGCACGCTCAGCAAGGCCATTTGCAGCTGGGGGGTAAGAGAGCAAAACTTGATTGTCATACCTCGGTCGTTCGCCCATTCTGAAAGCTTTCTGCTTCGAAAGGCAGGGCCGTTGTCACACACCAATGTCTTCGTATTGCGGAAATATTCTGCGTTTGGAAGACTCATGACGCTATTACTGTCACCATCCTCGTGCATTGATCGATAGCGAGCAGGAAAGCTTGCGTCTTCCTGACCCCTTCCCCTTTCTTTTTCAGCTCTGCGAAGTCCAAGTGAATAACTTCGAATGGGACATTGGAGTGCTCTGTTGTTATCATTATAACTGTGGGTTGCTTGAATTTAACTTTGTTTGTTTGACAATCGTGACACGTGCGGATATAGTTTTTGATGTCTTCTTTCATACCTGGCCACGTAAATCGTTTCAGAAGTTTGCCATACGTGCGCCAAAAACCATCATGTCCACCTGATTCTGGAGTGTCGTGGTAAAGATGAAGTATCTTAGCAATCATTGTTGGTGGGACGTGGTATTTTCCATTGATAAATTTCATTTCTTCGGTACCTTCCCAAAGCTTTGAGTGATTGATTTGCATAGGGTTGTCAACTGAGGTAGGTGTCAGAAGCCTGGACAGTGCGTCAGCATCAGTGAGTAGAGGACCTGGACGATGCGAAATGACGAAATCGAACTGTTGCAAATAGTTTACCCATCTGGCGATGCGGCCTCTTGGTTGTGACATACCGAAAAGGTGAGTCAGTGCTTGGTGATCCGTAAAAAGGGTAAACTTCGCACCTTCTAGGTATGTTCGAAAATACTGCACAGCTTTCAGCACGGCCAATGCTTCCTTTTCTGTTGTTGAGTAGTTAACTTCAGCCGGCTTCAAGGTATAACTGTAATATCCTACTACATAATGTTTTTGATGACTCAAGTCTGATGGCTTCTGGTAGAGGACTGCTCCGGTCGCATAATGTGACACATCTGTATTTAACACAAACGGCAAGGAGAAGTCTGGTATCCGTAGGATAGGGTCCGACGATATTATTTCCACAAGGTCAGAGTAAGCCCTTTCACAGTGGGAATCCCATTGGAACGGTATACCTTTCTGGGTCAAGCATGTGAGACATCTCGTTTTAGTAGCATAGTCCTTAATGAAGGACCGAAAGTGCCCGGCCAGTCCCAGGAAAACACGCAATGAATGTATGTCATAGGGTTTCACTAATTTCGAGATTCTCTCAACGGATCTTTGTGCTTTTTTGAGGCACCGTCAAAGACTCTTCCCAGGAACACCACCTTTTCTTGGAAGAAAGCGCTTTTCTTAAAATTCACTTTGAGACCTGCAACACTTAGCGCTTTCAAGACGAAGGACAGGTGTTTCCGATGCTCTTCTTTTGTTTTCGAATAAACTATTATATCATCGATGTAAACGTTGCAAAACGTCCCCAAATACGGCTTCAGGGTTTCGTTCATGATCTTCTGAAACCAGGCTGGGGAATTCTTCCAGCCGAACGGAAGCCGGTTACATTCATATAGGTCAAATGGTGTAATAAACGCAGTGTACTTCTTTGTGTCTTCCGTCAGAGGAATTTGCCAGAAGCCTTTGCAAAGGTCCAATCTTGAAGAGCAACGGCAACCACCGGTCTCGTCAATGATGTCATCAATCCTAGGCATCGGGTATGGTATAAGCTCAGTTTGTTGGTTAAGAGCCCTGTAGTCTGTGCACAGACGAAAACTGCCGTCTTCTTTAGGAGCGATAGTTATTGGCGATGCAAATGGCGACACGGAAGGTCGAATAATGCCAGCATCTAGCATTGCTTGTAACTCTCCTTTTAACCATGTCTTTTTTTTCTCGCGACATATTATATGCAGTTCTTCGAACAACTGCTTTGTCTGCAAGGTCAAAAGGAACCTCATGGGATGTAATTGCTGGAGGGTAGTTTCCTATGCACAATAGCTCTGGGTACTTAGTTGGTATGTCTTCCCCGCAGTTAATTTGCATTAAACGTGGAGGCGACTCTATATTGTCCTTTCCTGCTACATGGCTTTCAATTAGAACCTTGTTGTCCCAGTAAATGTTTATCCTTAACTTCTTCATGTCAGGACGAGATAGTAAAAACTCGTAAGTGACATCTGGCAACACCAACACGTCGGTTGCAATTCTGTGGCCTTGAAATTCAAGAATTACAGACGCCCACTCATTACGTGAACTCACAGTTCCATCGTATCCCTGAACGCGCAGGGTCCTACCAGCATGCAGGCAGCTGACGTCCACGAGCCTCTTATTCATTCTCGACACGGATGCTCCACTGTCGACGAGAGCTTTCATTTCCACTTCATTGAGTTTAACTGGAACGTGAAGCAGGCAAGTGGACAGGACGCAAACTCTATCTTACACGCCTGACGTTTGAAACTTTTCCTTGCCCTCGACTTCTCTTGGCTGTGACACTTGAGGAACCGACAGGGTGTCAAGCTGGCCACTGCTCTTTTTTACCATCAGGAGGATGGCATGAGCTTGCCTTTAGACTAGCGGCTGAGTTAGGCAAATGAACTATCTGTTCATTGGTGTACAGTTCATGTGGTGCAGTCAGATCAGCTGAGTTAGATACCTGTTCTGTTTTACAGGGTGGTAGTTTCGTGGTAATTCAGCTGTTGGCAAGACAAATTCTAGGCATTGTAGAAGATCTTCGAATGTATTTGGGCATCTTATCTGAACTTGGCTTCGTACATCGACACATAGCCCTTGTATAATTAAAGATACAGCTGCCGATGGTGCAAGCTTAGGCTCTGCTTTGTACAACAGGCGTCGTTTCTCAAGGCAGTATTCTAGTAATGAACCAGATTGGTAGGTAAAGCGCAGAGCAGCATCCCAACAATCGACAGCGTTGCGAATAAATTGTCAAAAAAATCATTTTCCAGTGATGCCAACTTGCTGGTGGTTCAAGCAGAAGCTGCATGTCGTACCACTTCCTAGCTATACCACCGAGATAGCGGCGCATATTCTCAATCTTCTCATCATCAGAGACCCAACCATTCTTTTCACATGCATATTCGTAAAACGAAAGCCACTAGTTAGGGCTTGCGGAGCTTTCCTCGAAAATGTTGGGTTCCACTATTTTTCGTTGGTGGTCATGCAGTCTCAGTACGTTTGCCATAAATTCAGTCTGCTGCATCATCTGTCGTTGCTGTCGTTCGATGAGATTCATGATAATGCTCACCTCCACCGATGTTTTCTCTTGAATGGTTTGTCGGCGCGAAGGCTCCAAAACCCAGTCCGCGAGCTCTTCCAGCTGCAGGTCCAGGCTGGCGGATCCCTTCTCGAGAACTTCTTCACGGCTGATTGAAGCTCCTTGCAGCACCCATTCGACGAGGTCAGCAGTTGTCACAACGCGGGCAAGGATCTTCTCTGGCTCACCTTGCACTTGGTAGCTGGTGCAGATTATTCTAGTTGACGACGTCCGGTCAACGAAGAATGTCACCCACATGTTCGCTCGACGGCTGCGCCAAAATGTAGTGTTCCCTCAACGTAATTCACTCAAACATTGAGCTAGACAGAGATGGGTGTCGTCCGCCATTAATTCTGCCCGTTCCAAAACTCATCTTCTTTGTCTTCGCCCTGATCTTGCCACTTGGACACTTCAGGCACAGACTGCTTCATATATATATATATATATATATACAAAAGCCACGAAGAAAGTGAGATGGCGCAAAGTGCGCGCTCGGCGCCCCAGTCGTCGCGATGCGTTGGCTCCCCTTGCACTTTGGCCTGGAGGGCGTAGTCGCCTTTGCCCAGGCACGCGCGCGCGCTTATCTTGGGGTGTGTAATGGGGGGCAGTTATACTTCGTGTGCTTTCGTCGGAAAGACTGCGTTTAGGTTACAGAACGCACAAAGGTCACTTCGCTCGCTGCAGAGGCCCCGTTTCCGAAAGAAGCGTGCTGTTCAAACACAGTGAAGTAACTACTGTGACACTTGTTAGTTCGCGCTCCTCCTGTGTATACCTGTGCGCATGTTTCGTGCGTTCTTTGCGCTTAAGCAGTGCGCTGCAAGTTTCGATCTGCTTGCCGTGCTTCACGTGCAATGCCAATTTGTTGCTATCATTGCTTCGCCCTTGCGGCGAAACTGTGACTTTTTTTTATTCGAAGCATTTCTTCGCGAACTTCGGCGACTTTGAGCGAACCTATCTATCTATCTATATAGCCGCCTACGACGTTGTGCTCTCCTGGCCGTATCGTTAATGGGATTTATGCCAAATTTGGCATGTCATAACATGACTGTATGACCAACATAAATGGCTGGTCATATCATGAAAATCATGACTAATTTGTCATGAAAAGTATGATTCACATGCCACGCTCATGGCACGCTCGCGGCCGTTTCGTTAGTTTGATATACACCAAATTTGGTATTGAGTCTCATGTGCGACGTGACTTGCCTGCCACGTTCATGGCGCGCTCGCGGCCTTTTCATTTGCTTGATATACACCAAATTTGGTATTGAGTGACATGACTGTATAACGAACCTAAGTGGCAGCTAGTAACATGAAAATCTTGGCATACATGTCATCTACAACGCCATTTACATGTCACGCTCATGGTGCGCTTGCGTCCAGTTCGCTAGCTTGATATACGCCAAAATTGGTATTGCGCAACGTGACTGTATGACGAGCATAAATGACAGGTCCTAACATGTAAAACATCATATGCAAATTATGTAAAGCATGATTTGCTCCTTCCTGGCTGCTTCGAATTACATCGATTCCCACAGTGCGTGGGATCTGCCGGTTTAATATTCTTGACGTCTCCTTTGTTTCGGTTCATTGCTCAGGCCAATGCTTTTGTCATGTCCCTGCTACAAATAAATCTTTTTTAATGAGCGGAACTTGAGTTCGGAGTCTCGGCGTAACGCCCACTTTTAATGTTATTTAATTATGTAAAAATTACGAAGAGTACCACTTGCTTTAAAATGCTCACATGTGCCTGAAAAGATGTGTTTTATATTGTAGGCCAGTAATCTCTAAAGACTATCGCTTTTTAAGTACATTTTTCCGACACGGCCTCATACCTTAATAGCCGTTTGGCGGTCTTGCCCCTGGTCTGCACGTTCAAAGGTTTTACGATCACCATTTGATAAATACGTGTGGCGTACATGATTAAATATTAAAGCGAAAGCCTTTAACGTCTCATGCTCACGCCCTTCCGTCCGTTCGTTCATCCGCCCATCCGTCCGTGCCCTGGTACGGTGCCAGGTGGCCACAGCGTGCGTCAAATGACGCCGGTCGCGTCGATCGCGCCTCGCACCGGACTCTACAGCGTTCGCGCTTTGCTTGCGCAGCGTCGCTGTGCCCAGAGTGTCCAATCATCCAAGAGGGAGACGCGCGCATGGCGTTCCATTGTGACCGACCCCGTCTCAGTGGGCACAGGTGTTCGCCAAACACATTTTCGAATTTACAAAGCATCCTTCAATTTTTTTAACAGTGTTCTCGCGAAAGCGGCGAAACGCCGGTAGGGCGGTCCCTGCCTCTGTACTGATATTCAATTCTTTCGATACCTACAATTGAAAAACCGCTCGGGAAAATACAAATGTGATACGCTGAACAAATATCCATGTATGTCAGTTGCCTATGGTGCACCAAATTACCAATTGACAAGAACGTATTGTTACAAATAAAGCAGAGAAGGACTAGCTAGTGCGGCCGGCCGCTTTCTTTAACAGCCTGTCTGCATTGCTGAGAGCACGTCGCTTCGATAGTCATGCCATAGGTCGGCGAACTCATTCATGAGACCACTCACTCAGGCTCCCATCGAGCCGTGAGTCTGAGTCTGAGTGAGTCCGTGTGAGTAATCTTATGGTGAATTTGAGTCCGAGTGAGTCCGGTTGAGGAAATTTTTCGTGAGTCTGAGTCCTAGTGAGTCCAAAAAGCAACCTATATTTCTTGAGCGAGTCTGAGTGAGTTCCACTTTTTTTGCCGACATATGGTGCAATCTACTCGTCTTCCATCTTACTATCAGCCTTATCTGGATTCACGTTTCGCAGTGTCGTTCGTACACTATTTCAATATTTTTTATCAGAGGCACGAATTTCGTAGAGCGTGGCTTGCCCTCCCCCCGGGCAACTCTTCCAGGGAAATTCCTAATCTTATGGAATCATGTCTTACAGGAGAACTGACCTTACTCGTTTGCAAGCACTCATAACTCGAATTCAAAGGTACAAAATTAAAAGGCGCCAGGAAGAGCACCAATTATGTGAGATATTGGTGTTAAAGAGCGTTCACACTATGGTTTAAAAAGCTAGTTCTAGGCTAATGGACTCATGAGCCGACTCACTCGGAATCACTCAGACTCAGATGGAGCCGTGAGTCGAAGTCTGAATGAATCCGGGCAGGAGCGTTAGCAGAAATTTTTTTTTTTTCGGGGGGCGGGCCCCTCCTTGATTTAGAGTGTGGGCCGGGCAGGCAGATGTGGTTGAGAGCAATTTCCTGCTCTATATATGTCACATTCAAGAGGCGACAAAGAAAATGCGGCAAAAGAAGACGAAGATGAAAAGTATGGAGTGACGTAGAAACGCGACACCTGAAGAAGAGGAAGACGAGGTGGAATATATAAAAACGAAGGTGACGTGGACAAAGGGGCCCCGGGTGTTCCATCGTGAGCGCGTGAGCTGGACACGAGCGTCGCCGGCCTGTGTTCTGGGCGCTCCAGCTCTCGTTCTACGGCAACGCGCCGTAGACTCCGGCTGGCCAAAGGACCGGAAGGCGAGCACGAGGACCCGCAGCGGCCAGGGAGCGCCATCGGCTTGTGCTCCGAGCGTCCCATCCTACGGCACCGCACCGTAGGCCCCGTCGGAGCCAGATCCCTGTCCCTGGGAGACACGGGCCAGTGCAAGTACCTGCGACGCGCAGGTCACTGAACTCGGAGCCTCCCAGCGTCTACGAGAACACCAGTTCGCGTTCCTCGCCAGAGAAGGACGGCGCCTCCGACTTGGACGCCGCCGCCAACGCCAGTGCCACCCGCAACGCCTCGCCTTCTCATGAACCGGCACTCGACGCCGTGAGTTGCGCAAGCGACAAACGCTTCGTACTTTCTAGTTGTTTGTTGTCTGTAGCTTTATTTGTGGTGTTCCTATTTAGTGTGTACCTTTTTTCGCGTTTGCATTTATTCTAAGGCTAATGTGCGTTTTCCTTTCGTGTGCAATTAAAATGTGTGTGCTTAACGCTCCCGCCTCGTCCATTCTTTCTCGTCGACCGATGTCCGGAGATCCGTGACAAAAATAAGTGGCGAGCCTGCCAGGATTCCTTTTTTCTTATTTTTTTGTCACGGATCGTAAGGATTTCTGTGCGGCGGGAAGAATGGACTTGACGAAGATTTTAGAGTTGGCCGTAAAGCTAGGCTTGTCGGGTGAAGAAGCCATAGCCCTCTATGAGCGCGAAGTAAAGAGGCGGAGAGATCAGCGAGCGCAGGCGCGCGAGGAGAGGCGCGAAGAGGAGGAACGCGAAATCAGGATGATCGAACGCGAGAAGGAGTTCATTTTGTTGAAACAGCGGACTTTGGAGACAGATAGTGAGAGGATCACAGAGAATAGGGGCTCTATAGTAGAGAAAGAACCTCCTAGAGCGACGCGAGTCTGTCCAGTGTCAATGATTTTGCTTCACGACAGAAGAGATGAACTGGACACATACTTGTCCAGGTCTGAGCGGATAGGTGTAGATCAAGGCGGAGAGTGCCAACAGAGGTTGGCAAAAGCCACAGATGTTAGACCGGACATAAAAAATCCAAGGGTGGAGTCAGTGCGGGAATTCGGAGGGCCTGATGGTTACAGCTGTGATTCGCTAGAAGAATTGACTAGCGAACATGAGAGCTGTGAAAAAGAAAAGAGGCTCGTAATTACCCATAACAAAGGAGTAGACTCAGATACGGCATGTGGATGCAGTAATGAAGTTGTTCGCGAACGTTGTGCCGAAAGTGTTGGTCAAGGACCTGAGGGAAACGATTGCGGTTTTGCCAGGCGACGCGCAAGTCGAGAGGAGCACATTGCTGAAAAGTGCATGGCTTGAACGAAAAAGCACAGGGCAATCGCAAAAGATTGTAGTAATGGAGGGTGTGAGAGCTATTGGCTTGGCTGAGACGCAGAGTGTTGCTAAGCCAAAGCTAAGTAGGAAGAAAACCGCCCCGAAAATTAGTCACAGATACCCGAATGTCAAGAAAGATGCGCAAATGCTTAGCCGGGGACGTCTAGTTAGGATGCACCCTCGAAAAGTCGTGTGGATGAGGCGGTCCATGATCGTCGATAGCAGGAATAAAAGCAGACGTTGTACCGGGCGGTCGCAAGGGAGCGCAGGAAGAAAACACGGGAGAAGGTCGCGTAAGGCGCGCACGGTCAGAAAGAAAAGATATAAGCTTGAACGCTTATATTGGAAATTATGATGAACTAATAGGTCTGCGCATTGAGCAAACGTAGTTGGGTTATATGATTTAAAAAAGTGTTTTATACAAAGGTTTTTTGGAACAGTGTGAACTTTGGGTCCGTGGAGTGTGTTGTATAGTGTTCCCGGAACTGTGTAAGGACATTGACAATGTAGTAACACAGATAAGTGTTTAATGTGGACATTTGTGGCGATCATACGTGTGTCAGTGAGGTGCTGGGAGTACATTCGAGGTAGCGGTGGCTCTGGAAGACGAGTGTGGTGGTGCTTTAGGGTGTGCGTGAGACAGTGGTAAACATCGGATTGGACCTCGTGTGAAGACATCGGGGGGTTTGGAGCAGTTTTCTTCCGGAGAAAACTCTTGAAGAAAGGGGGCCATTGTCACATTCAAGAGGCGACAAAGAAAATGCGGCAAAAGAAGACGAAGATGAAAAGTATGGAGTGACGTAGAAACGCGACACCTGAAGAAGAGGAAGACGAGGTGGAATATATAAAAACGAAGGTGACGTGGACAAAGGGGCCCCGGGTGTTCCATCGTGAGCGCGTGAGCTGGACACGAGCGTCGCCGGCCTGTGTTCTGGGCGCTCCAGCTCTCGTTCTACGGCAACGCACCGTAGACTCCGGCTGGCCAAATGACCGGAAGGCGAGCACGAGGACCCGCAGCGGCCAGGGGAGCGCCATCGGCTTGTGCTCCGAGCGTCCCATCCTACGGCACCGCACCGTAGGCCCCGTCGGAGCCAGATCCTGTCCCTGGGAGACACGGGCCAGTGCAAGTACCTGCGACGCGCAGGTCACTGAACTCGGAGCCTCCCAGCGTCTACGAGAACACCAGTTCGCGTTCCTCGCCAGAGAAGGACGGCGCCTCCGACTTGGACGCCGCCGCCAACGCCAGTGCCACCCGCAACGCCTCGCCTTCTCATGAACCGGCACTCGACGCCGTGAGTTGCGCAAGCGACAAATGCTTCGTACTTTCTAGTTGTTTGTTGTCTGTAGCTTTATTTGTGGTGTTCCTATTTAGTGTGTACCTTTTTTCGCGTTTGCATTTATTCTAAGGCTAATGTGCGTTTTCCTTTCGTGTGCAATTAAAATGTGT
>JALIZH010028186.1:0-149144 GCA_030522465.1 Rhipicephalus appendiculatus | reverse complement strand
GCTTTAAAAGTTCATCATTTCAATGTCCATTCCTTAACATCTTGTGTCTGGCGCAGCATAGCCTCAGCTGCTTTTGCGCCATAAAAAACCAAATTCACCAATTTCACATTTTCTATAAAGAAAGGTTTTAAAAGCATACGCTACTCTTTGTTGAATGGTATTATGTAGATTGTCTACACACGAAAGTAAAAAATTGCATGTTTCTTTTTTTTCTATTATGGTCTATATACAATCTGCAGGCAAAAGACAATTTGGTATAACTTTTTTTTCTAACCTTAGACTATAGATTCTTTATAAACAAAAGTTATCAAGATGTTTAATTTTATTTGCCTCAGCTTAGTGCATAAAAGAACTATAGGCAAAAGCCAATATATTGCTGTTACTTCCATTTGCCTAATCCCAGCCTGTCAATAGAGAATATCTGATTACTTGCATGTTTTGTGTTTAACACCTCATCTCAAGACTGTCTTAAAACGAAGTTAACGTAGATTTCTTTCATTTTCTTTTCATTTATGAAGTTTTTCGTTGAACTTTTACCGGACTTGTGTTTAGTTAAGGCAATTTTGCTACCTTTTCGTTTAACTTCTACTAGGCACCCCTTACTCAATGTCCCATCGGGCCCTCTATGCTCTAGATGTCAAAGAAACTAAGCGGGCTAATTTGATCGACTGCACCACCATACCTCATGTTAAGCAGGCAGGTGCGGTTTAAAACTTCGTGAGAAGTGTGTAAGGTGTGTACCTCGTTCTGTCTCATCGTTATATGCCACTGAACTCTTATTTGAACTTCCGAGAACATGATTCTGTATCTATGTATATGGGTGGGCATAGACCTGCGCACGGTGTGCGGCTCCCCTTCTAATCAGTTAAGGAGTGGAGAAGAGGGGGTGAAGTTGGCCCCGTATTTCACTCAGTCGTATCTGTTCCGTCATTGATTCAGAGCAATGTTATGGCCACGCAGCTTTTGGACGATAGTGGCGACGGAAGGCCCTTGATGATGCGTTCGAAGAACTGTTTAATTCCAATTTTTACTCAAGCAGGCTATTTTGAGAGAACTTCATCGCTTCATTTTTATTTTTCCGTCCATTGTGAAGTACGTTGTCTTTTGAACCCTGCGCATGCCTATGTGCGCGCATTCCTTACTTCTGATTCTGCTAGGAGCCACGATGCTATAAAGATGCATCGGAACCTCGTGGGTCTTGTCTTGTAAGAGTTGGGACTATTAACGAACACTAGAATTCATAATAGAAACTAAAATCACTGCTAGGACTGCGTGGTTCTTTCCGCCTTCGTGGCTACAATGCAGAGAGCAACGTCTTTCGTGGAATGTGTTTCGTGGAATTTCGTGAGGTATCTTTGCCCAGCCCCGGTCAGCGTGCCATCTGTTCAAGGAGCTTCTCTACCTTGCCTTATAGATAGACTCATTCTTAGACTAACCACGCCTGCACTTGTATCAAGGGTGTGTGTTTTGTGTATTTTCGAATAAACCATTTCTTGATAGTCTGCGCTCGTGTTTGTTTGACACCTCACTTTCTTGTCCCGACTTTACGCAGCTCACCCAAATATTCACTTGCAAGCTCTTAAAAGGACACTAAAGTGAAACAATAAATTAGTTTACACTGATAACTTTTACTGTGAAAACTTCAATACCGTTTAGAAAAACAAAGTGTTGGGCGAGTTGGTAATGCATTGTGAATGGCATTTTGCGCAAAGAAAACACGAATATGAAGGGAAGAAATCACGAGACTGCGATTGTCTCGTGGTTTCTTCCCTTCGTGTTCGTGTTTTTTTTTTTGCGCAAAATGCCATTCACAATTCCATATCGTTAATTTCACTGCCATAAGTTCATTAATATACGAGAAAATCAGGACAGATGGCTTCACTTTTGACTTTCCCGCCAAAATCTCCAATTTTGACGTCACTGATTTCAAGTGCTTCTTCATATTGCAGCCTCGTTGGCTGAACAAAACTTGCTGAAACTTGGTATGTTAATGCTCTGGCTCCCTCAGAAGGCAATGCGCTTCATTTCTACCGATTAAGAACTATGCAGGCCCTAGTGACGCCATCAAAATCTATGACGTCACGACTATTGGCGCAACAACTTCAAGGTGGCGTCGCCACTCGCGTTTCCTTTTTGTGCGTTTTCTCGCTTACGAAGCGTCTTCTGGTAGCAATCGCGGTGTTCATGGTATCGTGAAAGAGTAGCTTACAAATACGGAACAGTTCGTTTTTCTCTTTAGTGTCCCTTTAAATGACCACGTCATTTCAGCGCTCAAAATGGCAAACACGTGAGAGGCGACAGGATCTGTAGTCTCTCATGGATTTGTCTTTTTAGCGCTAAAATGATCATGTGGTCAAGTATTCCCCAACTCACCCAGCAACAAGTTCCTTAAGCCTTTAAATGTCGTCGTACTTGTACCGATATATCAGCATTTGACAGCCATAGCGGGAAGCTTAAGCGTTGACTTTTAAAAAATTCCCCGAGAGCACCGTGAGAGATGACATTCGGAAAGTGACAGCTCTGAGCAACAACTGATCTTATACTGGCTTGCCCCCCCCCCCCCCCCCCCCAGTCCTAATATTTTACGAGCTCATGGAATAAAATCAAACCACGCATGACGCACTCACGTGACTTGTTCATACTCAGCGAAACGCCATTTTTCTCTCCATATCTGTGCACCAGTTACAAGTACCAATGATGTCATAAAGCGCGCTGCGAAATGAACGAAAACATGTCAACATGGGATAATGCTTAGGCGACCTTTACTGGTTGCAAAACCTTTAAAAAGTGTTGCAAAATCTTTAAAGAGGATTTGCGACACTTTTTCAAGTAATCGTCGAATGACCACACTCTCGGAGTTAGTTGCCTCACGAATCAATTGCCGCAAATACTTTTCGAATCCTTCAAGTACAAGCGGAGTTACAGGGATTCGTCGCAGGCTTGAAGCGCTTTCTCTCCATCCGTCCCAACGAGCTAGCTGAAACCTACATTGCGGGGAGGATGACTGAGGGACGCGAAGCAACGTCAGGGTGCTTCATGACCTTGAGCACTACTTCCTTAAATTTCTGTCTGGAGGTCGCGGCACACAAAATATCGTCAAAAAAAAAAACATGGTTGATCCCTCCGTCATAGGAATCGGTATAGCACGTAAGTGGAACGTGTCCTTGCAAAATTAGTCGAATGTGTACTGTACAACGATATAAGAGAGCTGGGACAATGTGTATTGGTGTTTTGACAGTTATAGCACCATTTAATGTGGATGCATCCACGTTGACGCTTGATAGTACATCTGTATCCCGTCGACTAACGTCCATGATTAATGATTAAACAAACCGTTGTGGTCATAGATGCTTGTGGTAGCTGTACGGTGATAGCGGAGTCATTGAAAGCGATGTGACAGCCAGAAGAGCATCACTGATTGGGCGCCGAACTTGGGCTAAGGTCGCCTACTCGCGGCATGTTAGAGTTATTGAACAACGCCGCCCGATTAGAGGGAAACGCAACGCGCGTCGTGTCTTCCCCGTTGGCCGGCTGCGATTTTTCGCGGGGCGAGCTAGGAACATGGCTAGGGACGCGGAGTTGCGGCCACGCGACGCACTCACGCGTCGCACAGCTATTTTTCGTATGGACGTATGCTATGAGAGTGGATGCTAGCGGTAAGGTCGCCACCTGGCAGTGTGTTAATGCGTCTGCAACATTGCACGTTTCCTATTCGAAACACGCCGAATGGGACGGACGCGTAGAAACAGCGCTTTGAAGGAACTAATCGTGCATTTCACGATCATAATGTATTACTTCTCTTTAGAAAAAACACTGTTAGATGACAGTGGTAGATATAAAAGGCTTGTTTTTAAAGCCTCCAAAGTATGTGACCGTGGCGCAGTGGATAGCGTGCCTGGCATCTCTTGTCGCGGACCTAGAGGTCGTAGGTTCGACTCTCGATGACGGAACTTTTTTTTCTTTGTCTTCTCATTATGTGTATTTTTTCGACGTCATTTCCGTGACGGAAATACGTCACTCTAATCTTGGTGGATCCCCGGCATAAAACACTTTCGTGTTAAAAATTTGAAGGACACTTTGTAAATTCCAAAGTGTGGTCGGCGAAAGCCTGTGACCATTCTACTCACTATGCCATGTCTTCTTTTCTTCTTTTTGCTTTTTTGTGCATGTATAGCGTTCTGTACAGCGTTTGGTATCGGAGGAATCCACATTATTGTGGCGCTTCTCGGAACCGCTTGCCGTGGAATCGCTTGCCGGCGCGCCTGCCCTTCTCCTGTGAAAAACTGCCGCGTTAGCTGGTTTCCGCTCAAACCGCAAGTACTGTTTGTCGGCGAATATGAGCACTGCGCATACTATTAATTAAAGGTTTGTCGTTACTGTTAATAAAAAGTATTATGTTTGGTCTATAGTAGCGATGTCAGAATATCGAACGAAATATACCAAGATGTTCAAGTTTGCGAAATGAAACCAGCGATACAATTGTGGGTCTGTGTCATTAAGGGGGCAGAGATATCTGAGCACGGACGGAGGGACGGATGGACGTGAGCATCAGACATTAAAATCTTTCGCCTTAAAAGAGAGCACGCCAGCTTCGCGTCTACTTCGTCAGCTTCGTCATTGAGGCGTCGCGTGAGTAAAGAAATTACAAACCAGTTCTAGCGCGTGAAATGCGCGTTCACTTCGTTCATTTTGTCACTGCGGCGTTTTCTTGACTGAAAAAGAAGTAAAAAAGCGCTGGGGTAGAACGCAGTTAAACTGAGTTTGCCGAGCGAGAGCTTGTGAGCCTCAAGGCTTGACTGTCTCGTTCTTCATACCTGGCTGTCGCGAAGCGGCTTTATTTAAGGCGAAAGCTTTTAATGTCTCATGCTCACGTCCGACCGTCCCTCCGTCCGTGCCCTGGCACGGTGACAGGGGGCCACCGGGGCGCGCCAACGGACGCCGGTCGTGCCTCAAGTCGGTCTCTGCAGCGCTCGCGCTTTGCTTACGTATCGTCGCAGTGCCCAGCGTGTCCAATCATGCAAGAAGGGAGACGCGCGCATCGCGTTCCTATTCTGACCGAACCCGCCTCAATGGGCACAGGCGTTCGCCGAACACACTCTGGAATTTACAGTGTCCTTCAATTTTTCAAGAGCGAAGCTCCTAAGCCCTGCATCCCCGCCGGCGACATCGCCGCCGTCGAAGCTCCACGCCGCATCACCGCTCGCACCCCTCTCCCACTTGTCTCCCTCTGTCTTCGTCTCTGCCCTCTCCCCTCAAACCGGCGAACGCGCGTTCCCGCCACAGATCGCAGCACACGCTCTCCGAGCGTGCGGCGCAAACAAGGCGCGCGGCGTAAAAAAACACTTCGCGTTAAAAAGAAGCCAGCTTTCTCCCCGTGCCACACACACACTCTGCTGCCATGGACGACTACAGTTTCCTCCGTGTTCCCATCTCTTCCTTCCTCCGGCAGTACAGCCGACTGTTTCGACTGTTTCTGCGAGTGCTGGAAATATTTCTTTTAGGACCTTAATAAAGTTCCTTGTCTGTCTGTCTGTTGGATTTTTTGTGCCAGTTATGTGTTATGCAAATTACGTAATGTAATACCACTATCAAGGGGTCTTTAAAGGGGCCCTGCTACACTTTTTGAGCATGGTCAGAAAACGCTGCCGATCGGTAGTCGAGGTACCCGATAACACGCGTGTCAAATATTATAGCGCAGCGTGCGGCCTGCAATTTACAATGAATTCTCAGACAGCTAAAAATCGCTTTCTCTTCTCGACAAATGACGCCACGGGCTCAAAAATCACTGCGCAACTGGCCAAGTATCAGCCATTTGTTGATTTGAGCATGGCGCGCTCGTTCGTTACTGGGGCAGCCGCGGGAGGCCGCGACTTGTCCACGCGTGAGCGAGCGCGATCGCACTGAAAAGCTGCGCATTTAAAGAAAAAAAAAGAGAGAAAAAAGTGATGAAGGTCACGAGGCGCGCATGACGTATTTTCTTGCCCCGTCCTCCCCCCCCATTCCTCCCTGGTTCCTTCCCCCCATCCCTCCCTGCTTAGCTTCCAGCGCTTTCGTCGGGACGAAAGAAGGGAGAATACAATTGCAGCGTGCGACAAATCTTTATAACTCCGCTCGTACTGGACGGATTCTGAAAATTGTTGCGGCGGTGAATTCGTGAGATAACAAGGTCCTTTAGTGAATCCATTACATGGCTACTTGGAAAAGTGTTGCAGGGCCCCATTAAGGTAATAAAGTGATAGTGAAAGTCCGCTTGAAGCTCAGATTCATCCATGAGGGCGCTTTCTGAATGTGTACTGCCAGAAGTACACCTATCGCTCTAAAAAGCACATGTGCTTCCACTTCGTCCTTGCGTCGTTCGGGTGTGCAGTCGCGCAGTAGGGGCATCGATAAGGGTGAGACGCATGCTGCGCACCGGTCCTGCGGCAATGGCCCTGCAAAGCAGGCACGGTATAGATGGGGAAAAACGAACGAGTCGCGTTCGCTTATAGTCAGGGATGGGCCCAGTCTGGCAGTTTCTACTCGCCAGGGTGTGCGTTCTTTAACTGCTGTCACATTCCCATGACTCCACTGTACGGTTACTATAGCTCACCGCGTGGGTTCAGAGCTTCTACCGGAAGCCTGGCTGGACTTATGAGTTCAACGAGGCTTCCGATTTCACTTTCCAAGGAGGTTCTGAGCGTCCCTCGTAATTCAGTTTTTCTTTGAACTAGTAAGCTCACTTTCAGTGTGATTGCGTGCGCGATATGCGATTGTGGCGCTATACTCGTACAGCTCGGCACCGGCACGTGCCGGCACCCCGACGTGGCTGCTGCAGGTATGCAGCCCACAAATGCTCAGATTAGCTAATGGCCGTCTCCACCCCGCCTATGACGTAGTCGCGCCCATGAATAACGGAATCTGGAGAGAAAAGAGGGTGATTTCTGGCTGTCTTTGAACCGTAACTCTAAATTCCTTACCTCATGTTGTGCCATAATATTTGGCTCGCATTAATACAGAGGCCTCGACCACCGATCGGCAACATTTCCTGACTATAATAATAAATCCGTGTTTCACGTCCCAAAATTACGATATGATTATGAGGGCAGCCGTAGTGGAATGCCAAGGAAAATTTGGCCATCTGGTGTTCTTTAACGTGCACTGACTTCGCACAGTACAGGGCCCTCTAGCATTTCGCCTCCAACGAAATGCGACCGCGACGGCCGGGATCGAACCCGCGACCTCCGGGTCAGCAGCCGAGCAATGTTAACCGCTACACCACCGCGACGGACGTTTTCTGACGGCGTTAAAGTAATGGTGGAAGGCTCCTTTAAAGCTGGAACTATTTTTTATACGTTCTATTGTGACGTGCACAACATCAAATACATTGGCCAGATTAAAACTGATTTCGGGTTGCGCTTCAAGAACAACAGGAGAGCTGTTCCCAGTTTAATAAATTTCCTGTTTTAGAAACGTTCTTAACTCGCTCAGCAGCAAGGGCGTAGACATAAATTTTTTCCTGGGGGGAGGAAGGTGGAAGATAGGTGTGCACGGCCACACTTTATGTAAGTTCGTGCGTGTGTTTGTATACGCGAGTGGGTATACAAATATACAAAGCTCAAAAATTTAGAGGTGGCGGTTTGAACTTCCCCTCCACCCATCTCCATAGCTACGCCATTGCCCAGCACTTACTCAACCAAACGCGCATCATGCTTTTCCAGTCCCGTTTTCTTTCATACCGTGAACTACAACGAACGGAGTTGTACGGTGTCGCACTTCGCTTACAGCGATGGTACATTGACATATGGCATTCTTCAGAAATGAAGCCTCTATTTTGATGATAGGAGACACCGTAAGAACACTTCTTTGGCATACATTTCTGCGCCCATATGTTCGTGCACATTACTATGTGCACGAACATATGCACGACGCCACCGGCTCAGTGCATTACTGTGTGCACGAAAGTGCACGACGCTACCGGCTTCGGGCACGGTGCGGGAGCGAACGAAAGAAATTGGCGTGTTCCGTGCAGCAGCCGGCACATGAGCGCAGCCGTGCCATGTTGTTAGCGGTGCTTCCCAATGTCGCGCATGAATTGCTGTGTCGTAAACTGTGCCGATAACTATAAGAACTACACACCTGGAACAAAGTTCTTCAACAAAGTTCTTCAGTTTTCCGCCTTGACTGTGCTTCAGAAACAGGCGGGAACACTGGATTAGTGTACGCCGCATAAAACAAGTGATCCCGCGGGCACGTTTATGAAGTACATGCTGTAGCTAGTTCGCTCTCCACGCAAGTTAACTGGTATTTTTAACGTACTGAAGGAACCGAGGGGCAGCCGGAAAAGTGATCTAGAGTATGCAGTCCACAATTCGTTGGCGGAAAGCAATCGACAGATCCAGCAATTCTCCCTCGCACGCTGCTGCTGTTTTTCCTCTATATCGCAGTTCGTAAACAGTAAAATGAAGGAAGTCCCGCATTCCAGGCAAAATGCGTCGCAGACCGCGAGAATTTCAAAATTTATTCCCCATATACTGCCATAGCCTTTAACAGAACTGTGCGTGCAAGCGAAGTGGGGCCACGCCATTTTATTGCGCTGCATGACAGGTGAGATATCGCGTGCAAAGCTGGCACGTGACAAATTTACTCAGTTACTCATGCACCCCGAGCAACGCATGCAAACGGAGCTGAACTACCGCATAGAAAACTTGGCGCAAATGTCACGCATTACTAAATGCAACACGCGCAGTTCAGCGACTGTACGTATTACTTGCGCGCATAGCAAGGGGTTGTCCAGCAGATGTCATACACAAATGTCATCGTTTACTCAACAATAAGCAGGCAAAATGGCAAGAAATAATGTTCACAAACGTCGATGGTGACGGTCTATGCTTCGAGATTTGCGCCGGCCGGCCGCACGAATCGGCCCTTTCAAAATACTCAGTCGCGCGTCTGTGCTACGTCACATCGAAAACATGATTGATTCCGTAAATTTGTCCTTTCTCTTCGTTTGGGGCCCCAAAAGAATCATGCACTGTTAACTTTCTGGAAGCCTACCCGTTTTATCAAACCTGTAACCTTCGCGCACACGCTCTTGCACACAACGCGGGCGTAGCTGACGGAGAGACGACGATTCATAGCACGCGAGATGAAACTGAAATGGCCGCAAGTCGCCACTCGAGGCGCTGGCGGCGCATAGGTGCAGTGCACTGCTGCGCCCCCCTGTAGGTGCTGCACGTTTCCCATAGTGTTAATCCTACCTTCGGGGACTGAAGGTGCGGGTTCATTCAGTACTTGACGGTTCCGTGCACATTAATATTGGTCTATATGCTCTGTGAGGTCATTTTACATTTCTTATTTGCAGGTTCGTTATTTACAAGCTGCCAAAGACTAACGACAACAGAAACACGAAGCAGCTTAAAGGTGGTGAGATGGCGTATTACGACAGCGCTTCGCAAAATTCAGAATGGGATTTCTTGCCTTACGATATATACATTAAGAAAATGAACCCTATAAAAGAAACTCTGGCACCAATATATGACAAGAAGCAAAAAGTAAGTGTTTCATGCCACACAAATGCATTGACAACCGCTTATGAGCAAGTATCGACTACGTGGACACTGATAATGCAGAACGTGACGTCAGAATAAGTCGGACAAAACGCAGGTCAACGCAAGTTATGGTACAAAAATGGGGATGCCCGAACAGGAACACCTTACAACAGGAAAGTCTTGAGGTTACATTAAAAATAGCCATTCCAAATCAACAGACGGATTCCCCAAACCTGACCGCGAGTTCCGACAGCCAAGTGAAGACAGGTTGACAAATGACAATTATTCCTGACCAAGGAAAAGTTTTCGTTAGTCTTGAGCTAGTAATATTGGCGGACTCACTGTAACAGTAATTTCTGTGCAAGACCTTTTTAGAACCACTCAGCCTTTAGGATCTGTCAAAATGGGATTACAGGTGGAAAATGCGGCACTATACGAAATTTCCCGTCTCGGAGCATGCAGGTGAAAAAATTTGTCTCGTGTAGTTTAATTCATGATTTCAACCAATTTCGCCAGCGCATGAGAAGTGGCAAAAGGTGGCTCGCGGTGCTCGGAGGGCACTCGCTGGAGCAACATTGCGGTATCACTCAAGGCAGGGCACGGATCTGTGCAATCCGCGTATTCTGTGCAGTCCGCGTACACGAGTTGTCATTAGTCCGTGTATCATCAATAATATACGTTCGTCTCTGTGTGCACGGCATGACACTTGGCCGTCCCTAGCTATTATTGCGTTTGGATCACTGTATTCCACTTCTGCGGGGGTATATGCGTTACGAATGTCGTGACGACGGCATCCGTCGGCTGGTCGATGAGGCAAGACAGCCGACGACCTAAGCGGCTGTTTTTCTGCCGCCTTCTTTTAGGTGCCCTAATGAATATTCGAGGGAATATCCGTTTCTTCCTGGAAACTTTATCGTAGATGTGGTACCCTCTCCGAGCGCCCGGACTGCAGGGTAGTTTGGGAACATTCTGGCACACAATATGCACCGTACTGTTGTCGTACTAAAATGTTAATTATTAATTCTTGAAATACGTTTATTTAAGCTATAAACTTTACCGCCTTGTCGGGCGCATACTTCCCGCACGACCAGGTTCAGTTGATATGCGCAGCCGTAATTCGCGTACACTTACAGGGCCATTCCTAAAACTTCTAGCTAAATAAAAAACACGAGCCACACTAATTGCATAGTGACTAAGCGTAACACAGTTTAATTATTAATGAACATGACGGTGTGGATTTCACTTTCGGAGTATATTTGTTTTATTGAAGCACGTGGCTTATTTCGGGTTCGCCAGTATGTAGAAAAGGTAGGAGCTTGTATGTGTCAGGTGCTGTTATTTCACAGCTACCTGAATTTGTAAGCGGCTGTTGCCACGGAATGACTGACGGCATCTCGCTAGTCTTGTCCGTTCTTTGTTTCTCTTCGCACTGCAAGGTGGCATGTTAACGGTGCGCTCGTGTACGATGTCTAGTAACAAGATGCCGTGTTTTTACTTGCAAAGTGCCTTCATCCCTAGAAATTTTATTGCGTGATAAAGAAAGCGAAAGGCTGGGGAGGATAGAACAACACGGCTAAATTGAATAGTACAACGGGATCTTTTACTATAAGAACCCAAGCCTTTTTTCCGAAAATTGCACTGATAATGGACCCGTATCTTATTTGGTAGGATGTCGCATTTCTGGCATACAACGACCAGCTACCTCGTGGATTCGGCGGAACAAGAGGAGGGCACACGAAGGGTTCGTACGATGCAGCATCTTTAAACACGTTGTGTAATATCTGTGGCTATTGAATGGAACACTCTTCAGTTCGAGTTTATTTTTCTTGCGCTTACACCGTACTTAGGCCACGTAAGAATGCTATTTATTTATTCATGTACCCTGACGGCTGGAGGGCATTACATAGGGATTGGAGGGGGGGGGGGGGGGGTAGTGCACAAACATAAATCAATGTGAACTATCAAGTACAAAACAAGATCTTATATTATAAAAGAGAACGTAGAAAAACTACTATGATCCCAGTGAAAGAACACTGGCGGCGCGCAAGTCGCCGCGACGTGACGTCACGGCAAGGACTCGCGTGCTCCGCGGGCGAGGATCGCCGTTTTCTGCGCCTGCCGTGTACCCGCTCTTAGCGCCGAAATTATTGCGAGGAAAAACGTGAAACTAAACAACATTATCAGTGAGCGAGTGCGCGAGATAAACGCACAACAGCTGCGACGGTATTCTCGGGTGAGCTCTCTCGAAATACTTTGCGAGCCTCGATACAGCATGCGTTTTCGTAACTGTGCCCGGAGCTTCGCACACCACCAAGA
This sequence comes from Rhipicephalus appendiculatus, assembly GCA_030522465.1. Classification (NCBI taxonomy): domain Eukaryota; kingdom Metazoa; phylum Arthropoda; class Arachnida; order Ixodida; family Ixodidae; genus Rhipicephalus; species Rhipicephalus appendiculatus. The sequence continues at coordinate 137,301 of JALIZH010028186.1, read as the reverse complement.
ACGCTGTCTGCAGATAGGCGCGTGCGTTCGATGGAAATAACACTTGTGGAGCCTAAACCATCATATCTCCGAAAGTAATTTCCCGTGAACAACGCAACCTAATAATGTAAATATGGTGTATCACGTGTCAAAACCACGACGTGATTACGAGGAACACTAAAACATTTTTGACCCCAATGAACACCTACATACTTAAAGTTGAGTGCATTTTCAACTGGCTCCTTATTCCATATGTAGTGCTACGTTGTTGGGTTTGCTTTTGTAGAGAACGAAACAGCCTTTGTTTCGTTAACGTTGACTTCCATCTACCAGACCTAGAACCATTTACTTAAGATGTTTAGATCACTCTGAAAGTCATTGAAATCTTCACTCTTAGTCACATTTCTATATATGACGCAGACATCCGCGAATAACCTTACCGTGGAAGTCGCGAAATTAGCTGTGTCACTAATGAAAGTTAGAAATAGAATCGCTCCGAGCACAGATCCCTGAGGCACTCCCGATTTGTCGCATGCTAATGGGGAATGGTTCACTTTAACTGCAAATGATTAATTGCGCTTAGCTAAGATTTCCGTTATCCAAGTGACCATGTTAGTATTTAAGTTAAGGTTGGGACGCTTTTATTGCGATAGCAATTATATGGACCCCCCTCCGGCGGACTTTTGCCGTTGCCGTCGCCGTCATGTCCCGTATATGTATATGTATGTATATACATACATATACATGCATATACATAAAAAGGCACCAAGAAAAATAAATCCGAAGAAAAGAATTCCGAAGCACCCGACCAGTAATTCGAACCAGCGACCCCTCGCTCCTCAGCGCGCTGCGTTAGACAGGTGAACCACGCGCCATGCGTGCGCCGGCGTAATATCTCTGAGCAATTTATATACACCATTTACTGCTGGCGGTACGCAGATCTCCGAAGAGCATGGGCGTGTTTTCTATCACGAAACGCTCCGACATTGTCTTTCAGTTTGATAACTGCCCTTGAGACGCGCATGAAAAAATGCCCCTTGTGTATTAATATAATCCCTACATCTCTTCGAGATCACTAGCGCATTGGAGGTGTTACAGCATTGCGTGTGGAGTGTCACACGTTTCTTACGTCTATCTCTCTTTCTTCCGCATTGCGCAATGCTCGCTCCTAACGTAAGTGTTCAGTTAGGACGGTCAACACATTATGCACCGTACTACAGGTAGCGCCCGTCCCCGGAATGCTGTTTCCCGGCCGAATCGGCTTGATTCTTAAATTTCTTTCCGGCGTTCGTCAGCCTGCGGAATGGCCCACAGAATTGATCATAACGAGTTCATCAAAGCGTGGATTAGGAATTCAGTTTTCTAGAAGTCGGAATTGTCCTAAAATGTTGCAATTCCTGAGATCGACCTTGCGCGCTGTCCAGCAAATCGCTTTTAGACCACCAACACTAAACATTTTAATAAAGTGCTCATAGCACGTGTACTGCTTCGCAATCGTTTTTGCGTCGTTGGTAGAACGCATTCGTAGAACTCATTCGGCAGAACAAATTCGGTTGAACACATTCATGTGAATTCACATTAGGCACGCATGGACGCGTGGCGTAGTATTCTAGGCACTCGCTTTGTGACTGGGAGTCCCCGTGTTCAAACCACAGTCCTGGCGAGAATATTTACGTCCGCTGCGGTGGAGCAGTGCTTATGGTGCTTGGCTGCTGACCCGATGGTCGCGGGTTCGATCCTGGCTGCGGCGGTCACATTTCGATGTTATAAATACAATCCACGACCGAGAAAGGCCTGTTCCCATATGAAAGCGCGCCCTCAAAGTTGATTAAAAGGGGCATTGTGTTGTCAACTTGCGCAACAGCCCTTGTTAAGTCCTGCCCGCATCTGATGGTTTAGAACTTCAAGGCTCAGGTGGTTCGTCTGGGCGCAGCTAGACATCCCCATGCAGATTATCTCCAGTGCCTGCGAAAGCCTTCCTCAAAAGTGCAAGGGCGGCCATCCCAAGGTCAAAAAAGGAGAATAAACCTGTACAATTATGCCGTACCTAAATAATATCTCCCAGAATAAAAAATGTTGCTAATAGGTACGGTGTCGATGTAGCGTTTTCCGCGCCTCGAACGTTAGGTCAGATCAGCGGGGTAGCCAGAGGGTGGCACACCGGGCCCGTGGCCCCGGTGTGCCACCCTCTGGCTTACGTGATTGTGGTTTACGTGATTACGCATGCAAGACTGTCTGCAGTGGCGCAAACTCCTCCCCGGTGTGCCGTGGCAACTTCGTGCGTCGTTTAGTCTGATATCGGGTCGGAGGCACAGGCAAGGATGATAACGGTTACCCTTTTACTACTGGCTGGCGATAGCAAGCAATGACCATTCGTCACATCGGGGAGGAACATTGCGCTGATCCACAGCGCCCTGCATGCGTAATCATGAAAACCACAATTAAACTTTGCAGCGGGATATCTCGGAGCACGGACATGCTAGAAAAATTCTTTCAAATGGAACTGTGTATAAACGCGACTGCCTTCAACTTTTCAATATAAACATGCTTGCTTGCTGCAGTCACTAAAAAGTTAATTCTTGAATCTGAGTTAAGTGGGCGCCTGACAGCGATAATTATTGCCTCACTTTGTGTCCCCCCTGGATATATAAGTTTTCCGAAAAGGTGGTTTTCATGTTCTTCCCAGTACCGAATTTTAAGAAAACCATAAAGCTTAACTTTGAACACCCGGTATAAGGCGTTAAGGAGACTCCTTCCACTACATGACATTGATATAGTGTGTTTTACAGCGAAAGCTGTTATGAGATCACAACAAGGGTCGTTTCTGCGCCGTAGTTGTCCGCCGCCGCCGCCGCCGGTGTCCGTAACCAATATCGCACGAAATAAGAAAAAAAACTAAATAAATAAAAAAACACCTGTGACAGAATGGGAATCGAACCCGGGTCCTCTGCGTGGCAGCCCAGCACTCAACCACTGAGCTACGCCACTGCTTGAAACTGCGGTGCACACTGACCCTAGGCAGGCTTCATATCTGGTAAGGAATCGCGTTAACGTATGTTGTAAAGCGTTTTAGAGCAGTAAAGTAAGAACCAGGCGTCACACAATGCGAATTGCGTAACGAGTGGGTCGTTCAATGCTCGAACCCATTACAAAAGGCTGTGGCATAATTCTTCATCGTCGTCAGCCACAGCGTCAACAAAGTGCACATAATTCGTTACAAGAGTGTAGCGGGCACCGCGCTTCTCTGAAGAATGACGAAGAATGGCATAGTAGACGCTTCCCCACAACACAAAAATTATGATGATTTATAGCGTAGTGGGTACCATGCAAGTGTGCTTGTAGTAGTTGCCCCAAGAGTGTTTAAAAAAGGCTAAAGGCCGCTCTCCCAGCTTTCGCTGTGGCTGTGCTGCGCCTTCTGCGCAGGCCTGGCGGTTTTTTTTCCAAAGCAGTTTCAACATCTACAAATTTTGTATCGCCTCCCTATTTGCAAGGATTCATGCGTGAAGTATGCGAATCAATGCGCTTTCTAACAGCCAGATTCTCCAATGATTATTCGTTCTCTAGCTCAAGAAAAGATCTATATAACGATCTATTAGATATGCTATTTCCGGCCCCACTGTACCGCTCACTATATATTGGATTGTCTGGTCATTACGTGCTAGTACGTGTGAAGAAAATGCCTATTTCACCAATAACGAAGACAATTTTCTACAAAGTGCATACAGAAACACTACCTCTAAAAGCCTGGTTAAGCACCAAAGGTATCTTTGTGCCCTCAATTAATTGCCGCCTCTGTGAAGTTCCAGAAACAATAGAACATTGTTTCATTAGTTGTAAGGACGCCATCCTCTTTTGAGACGTCCCGCAGAGGGCTTTTAAAAAGCAACTTGATTTAAATTCTCACAGCAGACGTTATCTTGTACCACCCAAAGACAATGCTATGCCAGTTGACATGCTCTTGTCAATGGGCATGCACAGTCTATGGAAAACTCGCATGTTAGACAGGCATGCGGACCAATGGCGTCTTCGCGGTCACATTTCGTGCAAATGACTGTACAGCTAAAAGACTTCTATGAAGAATTACAGTTTCAGCCGGACTGGTATCTACAGTTCATAAAATGCACTGCTCAAATAACTTTTTAGAACTCAGTGTTGCATGAAATTTGTTTTGTAATGCCTATTGTACACTTGTGGAGGCAGCTTGAAGTATTTTGCACGTTATGCATATACATAAACCTCATGTGTAAGAAATATCATGTAAGAAAAAAAACATTTCTCTTGGCTCTGTGGTAGAACGCCTGCTTGCCATGCAGACGGCCTGAGTTCGATCCTCACTCACGCCCGGAAATTTTTATTTTTTATTTTATTTGCATCTTTATCGAATTTTCGGTCATGGACAAGATGATGATTTTTCGCTCACAACCAACGACGCCCACGCCGACACCGATGCCGCCGCCGGAGTTTCTGCGAAACGAACTCTTTAACGCTATCGCGTTAAAACAGATGAAGGCTGAGTGCTGAAAAAGCAAATTTAGCAGTGGCTTATCTCGGCTATGCCAGGATATACGTAGCGTTAGCTAAGGTGACGCTTTCGCTTAGTTTCACAGTATAGTCAGTCAATCGGCGAGCCTTGACGTCGTCGACAACGGCTTGTTGTTGCTGCTGCTGAGATGGTCGGGCCACGTCGCTCAGCCTCCTGGCGACGCCGCTTTGCTAGACGTTCCTCCCTTTGCTCCGGTGTCTCCGCAGCACGTTTAGCCTTCTTCGGTTCGTTATTCCTATGCTCAACCGCTAATTGCCAGGCAACTACTTCGGGATCCGATGAGTTCAGCTTCTCCGATCTTCAGCGCCGGAGCAGCAATTCCGCTTTCCTTCTCCATTGCTATACCACACTGGCAAAAGCCCCGCTATATGTATAACCCCACTGATACCGCTGCGCGTGCGGCCAAAATGAGGCGCTGTCAAGCGGCTCCGACGCATCGTCAGACTAGGCTACTGCGCAACGGAGGCGCACAGCTGAGCATGCGCCGGCGCCAGTGCGACTGCCGCGATTATGACGTCACTCCTCTGCAATGCGCAGACCGGCGAGGCGAGCGCGGCGGCGGCGACTCCGGCGCGCCAGCTGTGCGCCGTGTAACGTCACTGCTCCTCGCGCATGTGCAGCACGGAGCCACGCGAAACTGCTCAACCTCGGCCAGTGTAGCTCACGCTACAAAACATGCAGATGCGTTCACTCGGCGTGTTTCTACGGTTGTTTATCGCATCCCTTTATCACGTGGGAGAGTATACATAGAGCAGACGGGGGGCGATGCCTCAACGAACGCATGCGTGAGCACAGTCTGGCTATAAAGGGTAAAAATGGTGGGCATTTCGATTTTCGCTGTATGACGTGCGGCTGTACCGCTCGATTCGAGAATGTCTGTCATGGCAAAGGCGTGTGAGAAGACTGGAAGGGAAATTATCCGAGCTTATTTTATGAGGCAATACTGTAACACGAAAGCATAAGCATGCCGTCGATCTCTCTTTGGGACAGAGAAATACTGTTCTTAAGCGGCCATGTTTAATGTTTTAAGTAATTGCTTTGCCATGGTTTTTATTCTTTTGTTCACCTTTGATGACGTTTTCCGATACCATGAACTATTTTCGCCTGTCTTGTTTCCTATGTGACCATATGTAAAGTTTTTACTGTGTTGATGTTTTGCTTCATCGTTGATCTGAGAAGTATTGTTTTATTGTTTTTTTTTTGTTTTTCTCTATTGTTTCTATTGCCTTTATCATTTTATTGTAGTGCCATTTCATGGCTGTCCGGGTTATCGTAGGCTCCTGTTGCAATAAAAAGATAAAAAATGGTAAAGAGATAAAAATTATGCTTGAGGAGTACACACCTTGTGATGATGCAGAAAAAGATTGTGGCGTTTGCTGCAAATGGGGTGCATGTTTCACAGCTCTATGTGGTTATCTGCGGTACCTGATTATGAAGGAATCTTGGTTTTGTGCGCATTGTGATGGCGCAGTGTTATTCATACTAATATATTTGCTTCGTGAACTGAAAATAAAGAGTTGGTAGTCTGCGCTCTATTCTGTCTTCCTTCTTCTTCCTTTCTGTTTGCGCCGCAAGTATAGATGTGAGATTTCACATCGGCTTTTTCCCGGCCACTCTAGACCTCCACGTGATGCTTGTTAAACTTTTATTTGATTGGAAAAATACGATCGTTCCACTATTTAATCATCGTTAACACAGGTACCATTTCCAGCGAACACAGAAGGTGCTGTAATTGTTGTCATTACGTAGCAGTGTGTGATCAAAATCGCATCACGTTGCTTTCTCGCCACTTCAATACAGGCGTTCTGATGGCCAGCCAGGGACCCGACGGAGGTGCAGTGTGGCTTCAGCACAGCGTACCCAGATTTGTGGACAACGTGACGAAAGAGTACGAATACCCGGAGAGCGGCCGAGAGAATGGCCAGCTGTTCTTCTGCATCTCATTCCCCTTGGAGGCAGTCGAAACCATATGTACGACGATGCCGTTTTTGTTTTCTCCTTTATTTTCAAATATTCGTATCGACTTTATTCAAAGGTCTCACTGCTCGCGCACCCTTTATTATACGAATCGTTTGTATAGTTCATGTCGCAGAAGACAGTATACTCGCGGACAAGTTTTCTTGGCAATGAAGCGAAGTCTACAGAGCAAAATCGCGCGTATCCTACCGCCTATGAATGTTGTTGGACAAATGCGTCCGTATTTTTCTGCGTGAAATATAAAAGAGCCCAGGCGTGGCTTGCACTAGTAACGCAAGGCTAAAAGCACAGGGCAGTTGATCGGTTCCGAACTGTCCTGGTTATAGACAATTTTCCGCAGCTGGTTTGTTTAATCAAAACTAGATGGCGCCACCACCGCACCATGGCCGTCCACTACCACGGCCGTCTCCACGCCGTGACCTTAGGCACCGCTTCTCAATATGTCTCCATTCACGTCGCGTCGTCTGCTTGGCGTCTCCATAGGGTCCGCGCGCACGCAAGTAAAAGCGAGCAGATGGCAGCACCGCAAAAGTCAACATGGCGATAAGAGCAGCAACATGGCGGCATCTCTGGATGCAGCTTCGTTCCGCCTCGAACTTATCACGTCGTCGTCCTGCGCTCTGTGGCCCGTAAGTTCGCAGCCTACGCATTCATTTGCTTTCTATTTACGTCCTGAAGCTTTGAGAGCAATGTATTCGTCGGTATTTTGCAGTGTTTACAAGATTCATTCTCAAATTTTCGGAGACAAGGTTTAGCAGGCATGGCTATAAATAAGCACAGCTAATCTCAATAATAAAGACAGAACTTACCTGATGCTTTGTCCCCACCGTGAGATGACACGAAGCGATAGCCGATTTCAGCATTTATTTATTGCTGTGAAGACAGTGGGCGAGTAGCAAGCGCGAGTTCGGATCGAAGCGGGCGGTCGCGTCTGCAAGGGTGCTGCCTGTTGTCTTCCAGCTTGTGTGGTACGGCCACGGCCGCTTCGCTGGACCAATGCGTAGCTAAGGGGCAACTTGCTGGGGAAGGCCATAGAGTTTCCTATAAATACACTAGAGGGAACTCTGGCGCTAGTGTTTATGGGGGGCTCCAACACACAGCGATTCAGCCAGCATGGGAATCATGGGTAGTACACAAATTTGCCTAGTCTTGTCTAGTCTTCGTTCTTTTGGCTCCGTGTGGCCTGAATTCGCTTTGCCGCAAAACGAAGTTCAGCAAAGGTTTAGCAGTTACGCTTCACCACCTTGACCTTTTTAGGCTCACGAATTCAAATACGCTCACGAAGTTCACAACTGTCTGTTCTTTTTTCCGAAACAGAACGAAAACGCAACAATAAACAAAGCCACAAGTGCGCTTGAAGCCGGAAGCACGAAGACTAGGCAAATTTGTGTGCTGCTCATCATTCCCATGGTGGCTGAACGATCGCAGCGCCAGAGGCCCCTCTAGTTAATTTTATTAAACTCTATGGGGAAGGCCAGTTACGATCACGTGATCAAACATGGCAGTGCCCGTGCGCCGCTGCGGAAAATCGTCTATACGAAGTAATGCCAAGTGATGTTCAAATCGAGTCCAGCGCAGTCGCGTCTCGCCGTTTCTGCCGTACTACGTCGTGGACTTTACTACGCCGTACTACGTCGTGAACCGTACTGCGTCGTACTTTAAGCGAATTGAGTCCAGCAGCCGCGCTTGGCAGCCCGCCGCCATTGCGGTAAGTAGCTTCCTCATCGGCAGTGCAATCCTTCTTTAGTGCCCCCCATGTCTGCGTCGGGCGCCGCGCGCCGCAGCCACAAGCCCGCTTTACACAAAACGAGCGAGAGCGTGTGCAGTTGGCTGTGACGTCACGTTTGGCGCGACCCAGCGGTTGCGCGCAGTCCAGGCAGGCGGGATGGTGGCGGAGCAGCGTATGGGCTAGCGAAGCAGGCGCACAGCTTAGAGCACTGCACGGGCTCGGGCCTACCCGAAAACCCGAGGCCCGGCCCGGCCCGTGGGCCGGGCCGGGCCGGGTAAAGCAGTTTTCACGGCGGGCCCGGGCCGGGCTCGGGCCTGAAGCTCCGGGCTTAGGGCCGGGCCCGGGTTTGAGGTGGCGGGCTCGGGTCGGGCCGGGCTTGGACTTTGCTCACTTCTTAAAGGGACACTAGAGTGAAACAATAAGTTTAGATTGATAAAGTGTACTCAGAGAACTCTAATGTGTTTAATTGCACCATGATAAGTTAATACAGGGGAAAATAAAGGTCAAAGTTCAACTTTTAAATTTCGCGCCGAAATCTCCACGCGTGATGGCAGTGATATGTCGTACTTTGCAGAGAATGGCTCAATGGAATTTCCTGAAAATAGGTATGTTAAATCTACGGCCCCCCTGAAAGATAATTTTTAGGGCTTTGTAACTATGTGGGCCCTAGTAGATGCCGTCAAAATGTATGACGTCATGGCGTTTGGTCCGCGAATTTCAAAGCGGCGTCGCCATCAGCATTTTCTTTTTGCAAATTTTCTCGATCACCAATAGTCTTGTCGCGGCGAGCGTGGTAATTTTGGAATTGAGGAGGAGTAATTTTCTCATAATAGAAAAATTGTGTGTCCCTGTAGTTTAAGCTATTTGGAGAAGTTTTTGAGGGACACATACTGAGCTTCATTTGCTTCTTGCATATGGGGTTGCTTGATAGACTAGGCGCTTATATAGTCAACATCTCACTATTCTTTGCTTTATTAATTGCATTCGCTATTCTTTTATACCATGGATTCTATTTTGTACTGTCAGTAATAAATGTAATACGATAAATTTATCTAACAGATTTATATCTTTAACTGATAATCGGAAGAGCAATCACAGAGCTCCAAAGCAGGGAAACTTCCTTGAAAGTTCCCGCAGTCCACTAAAACGAATGGTCTGCGCGTAGTCTCGTTACATAGAATCACTATAAAAAGACACGTTCTTTTTCCGAGCTCCGTCACGGCTCGCAGTGGTCGTCTGACGCAACTTGGACAGGCGCAGCCTACTTTGTGTGCCCACATTGTGACCGTCTGAGTTTTCGTCGAGTTCCTCCATATCGTGCGAGAGCTACATGGTACTGCCGAAACAGGGTTAATATGTTTTTGGAATAGCATAGGTACATTAAACAAGGCGTTGGGAATAATATCTTCCCTTGACTATATATCCGGCTTGAAAAAAAAAAAAAAAAGACAACTACGAATTTCACACTGGGTGATGTCCCCGTACCTCAGAACCATATGCATGCAATGAGTAAGCGTCGAGAAGCTTATTCACGCCTTTATTACCAAACTGGAACGAAACACGAAAACAGATCAAAATTCCTTTGTCTAACTCCTGCCACTGCTACCCCCCGTAGTCCAATCGCCACCTTCAATCGGTACAACATCGTTGGAAAAGCATACATATTAATATGAAAAAAAAGAGCCTAGTACAAACCATGCGTAACATACACTGCTGAAACCTACAAGGAGAAGCCCTCAAAGAGTAGTTTTACAGATTATATTGAAGAGTGGCACGACGTTCGCGAACAATAGAAATGAAGCGATGAGCAGGAAGCTATGTTCATTCTGCAGAAGTCCGCAGAGACGTCCGAAATTTGCTTCAACGGGGGGAGGTCTGATAACTACGACTGCCGACGCCATCACTATTCGCAAAGAAGACCCCTGCGGCTAGCGCAAACAGTTCAAGAAACTGTAGCGCGGCAGTCTGATGCAACAGAGCATGGCGTGCTTACAGCCGAAATCTCTTGATAATTTGACTTTCTGCGCAATGACTTTTAAAGAAATGAACGGTGAACTGTGCCACAAAAACTTATTTCATTTGATTTTCATTTATTGATACCCTCAAGGCCAAAGACATCGCAGAGGAAAGTGAGTAGAATATGAGACGCGAAAGCAAACAAGAAACGCAGCAAACAATAAATAAATACACGAGTTGTTCGGCCCTATAGGCTGTGTATACTAGCAGTGGTGGGATATATGGAAATAATGCTATGGTAAATATTTTTTTTCCGTCCTTTCGGCTGTTTGTACACATTTCGAAAGGTACACGTGGTGTGCGGAGTTCGTTATAACTTTGATCTAGGTTAGCGTATTTAGAACAAAGGTAATAAATGTGTCTATTTTTCTGTATTTCTCTTGCCGGTGCAAGGTGCCACAATGCTGAAGAAAGGTGCTACATACCCAGAAGGGTGCATGATGGGGTTTGATGTAAAGCATGCTTTAAATTTCTAAAGAAAGCGTAAAAAAAAACAAAGTGAAGAGAGCGTTCTGTTCTGTCTCCTCTGCTGTTATTGCGCTCCCTGCTGAAAGTGATTTCATGCTGCAAATCACTTTTTTTTTGCTACAGTATCTGCTACCGTGGGCATTGGTAGGGGCGTGCAAAAGTCAAGCTCACCAACACTTGTTCCCTACCCAAGCCACACAAGCACTCCCCACCTCCCCTACCGTGGTGCAACACGAGTTTGCATTGCACCGCCCAAGACAAAATTCTGCCGATGGTCATATCCGCTGCCAAACGCTGTTGATGATTCCCATTGCATTTGTTGAAAAAAATATGCACAGTATACCGCTGCTGAGTAGCCGTTCATTGTACCCAGTATGTCCTGTCAACTGTTACCACAGTGAGGCCCTTTTGTACAAGGGATTACCGTAGAATAAAGCATACGTGTTAGCGTAGCGTGCGCCAACAAAACGTAGACATGTGCTACTTAAAACGCCTTGCTGTCGATTCCATGTTAGGACAACACCACCTGGATTCATGGCTCGGGCCTTTGTAGGGCCCGATCTGCGGTCGGGCCGGGCCGGGCCGGGTAGGTGAAATTTTTTGTCGGGTTCCGGCCGGGCCCGGGCTTTGCCGTTGAGTGACCGGGCCGGGTCCGGGCGGGTAAACTTCAACGAGTGTCGGGCTCGGGCCGGGCCCGGGCCGAGAATCACGGCCCGTGCAGTGCTCTAGCACAGCTACATAGCCGGTTGCTAGGCAACGCACGATGACGTAATGTCGGCGTGGAAATTTTTCTTCACGTTGAACAGATTACTGCCGGTTTAAACAGCTCCACTGTTAAAGCTACTGCTTTATTTTCTACACGTAGCTCTTTGAGATAGGACGCTCACACACGAGTGAAATACTTGTATGTATTTCACTTTATGCATTGTCACTTTGTGTTTTTCATGCATGAGAAAGTCCCGCCTTTAAGTGTACCTCAAACGCTAAGCGGCGTCTGCGTTGGTATGCAACGCTGACTGCGCGCAGCCATCACTTTTCACAGCGGCACGAGATGCGCGCCATACCGGACTGCAACGCGTAGGAGTACATGCGAAGAGTATGATACCAATTGTCGGGGTTTAACGTCGCAAAAGCACCATATCATTATGTGAGACAAAGTAGTGGAGGGCTCCCGAAATTTCGATCACCTGGTTTTTCCTTTTTTTTTTTTTTAATTTAACTTGCGCCTAAATATAAGTACACGGGCCTCAAGCATTTCCGCCTCCAAGGTGAAGAAGCGCGCCCCCGTCGCTTTCCCTTCATTTCCCAGAAAAAATTTTCCCTTAGTATAGCCGCACTTTCTTACGCTTCCATTGTGTGATTACGTTAGGAAGTGAAATTAAATGTGCGAAATCAAATAGCTCTTGTGCCTAGGCGTGCGCACAGGGGGGAGAGAGGGGGGGGGGGGGGCGCAAAGTCAGCCCCTAGATTGACGTAATAGGCAGGGGTGGGCGCTACGATTAACCTCCCCCCCCCCCCCCCCCTGAAGGGTAACCCTGCACACGCCTATGCTCTTGTGAGCCATCACATTGCTTCTTCGACTAGATCTCTGTAACGTGATGGCCTATATAAGCGAATAAATGTACTGACGACTGAGTACGACCGAGTTTCAATAACGATTTCATCATCTCCTGGGCAAGGAGTAACCATTGCAGGAAAAAGCTGCATCCACAATGCTTAACTTTCAGGATACTTATCACACAACTTCATAAATATGAGGCGAGATTTAATTGTTGCTGCTAAAATAACATTGTGTTCGTCTTATTACTTTTCGCCTACTTGGATTCTTATATTTCATAAAAGATAGGGCAATCTACTTGTGCTCACTGGTAGATTTCTTATTGACACCCTCCACATATTTACTGTTGGACAACATTCTTTTTGCAGCCCTGCATCTTCGTGTCCAAGGTGCCAACGTGTACCAAAGCCGCGGACCGGAGTGGACATTCGCCTATGGAGAATTTTGGTATTTACTTCACAAGGTGTACAAGAGGGACAAAAAGGTCCTCTTAAGGATCGACTTCCTCGTGACAAATGAGGGCAGACCAGTAATGCTCCTTGCCAAGCCTCCCCGATTGCTGACAGGTAATCTGTTCAGCATGCAGTGCTCTCGCACAGCTTCATTATGCGTGATTGTGTAGAACACGCGCATCAGTTGCCGGAACAGGTACTGACGAACGTGCAAGTGAAATGTGCTCCCTCGCGCAATTTGCAACCGAAGACCTCATGTCCTCCACGCGTGGGTACAGTTTATGATTGCAAGGGATCTGCACTTAAAACAGTTAACGAAGAAGCAATATTTAAGCTGAGTGCCCCAATGTTGCTTGTCCCACATTGCCACACCATAAGATCCATGAACTCAACAATAAAATTATTGTTCGGGTTGTACGTCCCAAAACCGCGATCTGAATATGAGGGGCGCCGTGGTTGAGGGCTCCGGAAATTTTGACCACCTGGGGTTCCTTAACGTAAACCTAAATCTAAGTTACCGGCCACAACCGTTTCGCCTCGATCGCAATGCGGCTACCGCGGCCCGGATTCGATCCCTCGACCTTCGGGTCAGGAGTCGAGCACCATAATCACCAGAACACCGTGGCTGATTTATGAACTATATACGTACTCATTTTCTAACACCATAATTTGAGGTTAACAACCTAAGTCTGCATGTGCACGTGTTCGATAATAAAATGGGCACCGTATGGCTGAAGGACGCGTTATTTTTGCAAAGTCCTACCGTATTCAGTTTCACCAGGACAAGTAGCTTAGAGGCGCCGCAAAGGAGGAAGAATAATGGGAAGAGGTCAGGACCATCACGCGGGAAGGACTTGCGCAACAGTCCCGTACCCTGCGCCTACTGCACATGTATAATGTTGCGCTGATTTCATTGCACAGAGTTTTTCTCGTAGGCCTAAGTGGCCAGACTGAGGCTAGGGACTGCGGTTAGGCGCAGCTGAACCTGACTAGTTACTTTTAGAGATTTTTTGTTAGTAGTATTCCTAAGTTTTGCAGTGTGTGGTGTTTTTGTTTATTGAGTGTTAAGTTTTTTTCTATCTTAGTTTTCTCCTGTTGGTTAATAAACCATGTTTGCTGTGTCGACCAGCGTCCCCATGATCTATCTCCAATAACACTCGCCTCCGAGATCCGCGTGACAATTGGCGAGCCTGCCAGGATGTAACACCAGGTTTACATTTATGTGTCGAAAGAATAATTTCTATGATGCACTCCGGGCTCTATCGTTTTTTGAATTTCCAAGGGCTGATAATTATTCAAAATATCGGACGGAAGCTTTACAGCCGGCACATCTAGCCAAGTGCACTTGAACGAAAAAAAAACAAACATTGTCTTTAATCTACGCAATCACTGGCCAAAATATACTATAATGAATATTTTGCATTAATTTTCTAAATAGCAGGAAGCTGATTTTTGAATTGAATTGAATTGATTTTTATTCAAGTGTACAATATTACACTTAGGAAAGAGGAAAAAAGGCATTAACGCCTGACGAGGTCCTCCCACCTCTAACAACAGCAGTTTGCAGACAATATTTGCGACATAAACGGAACATGCATAAGACAATATGCGGAAAAGTAAATGTGCACGTACACATTGAATACTTATAGAAAGATGAAACAACATTTTGCGGGATAATATAAGGTTGCAAACGTATCATTCTTCTAAATGCAAATCATTCGGCACAAAGTAGACAATGCACTAGACTTAACCCAAAAAACTACAAAAGAAGTAGCTGACTTATTTCCCACCTTATTATTTTTCCCGATTACTGGTTTGCTGTTATTTATTCTATACATGTGTAGCTGTTTAAAAGTGTCGTTATCTGGTAGTGCAGCGTTTGTGAACCGTAGTTTGTCCTCATCCTGTTATTCCTATAGGTAACATTCGTTTAGCTAACATACATTACATCTATGTGTAATGCACGTTTAGTTCTAGTGTCCTTTTGTGCTGTCCTGGTATTTGATATTACTAATGGCTCTGACTGTTCTTTTTTTTTTTTGTGTTTGTGAAAAACAAATAGTGATTGCAAGTTAGCTTGCGTTGTGCTTTCTCAGACCACTAGACATCAATATAGATATGATTGCACAAGAGCAAAACAATTTTGCTTCTTAAACCACAATGGCAACGAATTTCTCATTTTTTACATGATACCAAATGAACTAGAGACTTTAGAACATACACAATTAACGTGATCCCTCAAAGTTAGCCATTCGTTAAAAATTCCCCTACGAATCGTATTGAATCCAGACGTGATAGAGCACTATTGCGAAAACTGATCATGGGTTCACTGTTTATGATCTTGTTTTTTGTCTGAATAATACAAAGTTTGGCTTGTGTACATTAAGTTTGATTTTATTTGCTGTGAGCTATTTTGATAGCACAGTCAGCCTCATATTTGCGTGACTCGCTATAGAATTTAGACAAGACCCAGGCAAAAAATATCTGTCATCTGCATATATTACTATGGAGGTAGTGCAAGGAAGGTTGCCTATATTGTTAATGTATTTAAAAATTATTCGAAGTAATATAAATTTGAAAACTGAACTACCAGGTTAAAACTATAACTCGCAGAAATAAACAATACTGCGGCGCTGTAAACTCCACCTATTTAAAGATTTCCTACATGCAAACGTTATGTGTTGCGCACCGCTGAGTACTGTATCATTTACGCCTATGCAGATAGCATTTTAAGAAAAGGTGTGTAAACATTGTAGCAGTACGAAAAGCGTTAACTGTTGCTTGCATTTGCGTACCTGACGACTGAAATGCAGGTACATCTACGAACTATGCTATATCATAGTGTTCAGCAGTGTAAATGTAAACACTGCGGTTGATTTACTCAGGTCTATTTACATCACGAAAAACAAAGCATATGCTATGGTATGGCTTTTTCTTATACATACAGAACAAATCTAATCGTTGGTGCAGATGTTTTTTTTTATGATTTCTGCGTTTGACAAGCATTCAATTAAATAAATTAGAGCGGAATTTTTTCTAGAAAAGGTTTCCTTATTTTGTTTACTTCAGTCGGGAACGGACGGCTTTGTACGGTAGATAACGTGAATGCAAAATAAAGAGGTGATGCTCGTTCATTTACTGACACCCAGTTTCAATAGATTAGGCAGCTCAGTTTCTCGCTATGAACACTGCTACAAGGTAAACATTAAAGAACTGTGAGAGCTTGATGTCTAGCAAGTGGTGTCTTTTATCCTCACACTTTTACTAATCTTCTAGTGGATTATCTGTCCTTCTGACAGCCCAGGCAGACATTTCGGCATTGAGTCAATAGAGAGGATAGAGTACCTGGAGCCCAAAGCAGCCTACGTTCGTAAGCCCTTACGTTCCTTTGTATTCTCCTTGGGTGCGGCTGAAAGTACGAAGGAACGCGAGAACGTGCGTACTCAAGCGGCATGAGGTCCCCAACACTAAAACTCTCTATTAGCGAATGTCACGTTGACGCACCCTTGTTGTCAGGGAACGCTGTCCATTTCTGCTTATGAAGCTTCCGAGCTTCTCAGTTGCGCAATGATCCTGGTACTTGCGCAGTTCGAAAGACGTTACGCAAGATAAAACTATTTGGTGACACACGAGAGACAGACGAGACAACGCGGAAGAGCGGTCGTGTGACTTATCGTCAAACGCGTGCTATGCAGCGGGTTGCCACTGTTGCCACCTCTATAATGGCCAGTCAGCTTGTATCCAGGTGACGTACGTCGTGGGAACAACCTTGTTGGCATGTCCAGGAAACCCGAAATCCTTCTAGAGGTGTGCGTGACTTGGTTTCCATTACGTAAATAACTGCGAATAATACACGCGTGGACAACAAAGTTCCACCTTTGACGTCTTTTATAGCCTTTGTCCTTCGTCTTCGTGCAGCACGTTGATTTTTATCATAGTTACTATACCGTTAGCCCTATATTCAGTAGATTAATCAGAATCGCTGGGGTTTTCCGCGCCGAAACGAGAATATCATCGCGGGGTGCGCCTTGGCGGGCGACTCGGATCCGGAATAATTTAAACAGCCTGAGGCTCGTTACCGTGCGGCTAAATCTAACAACACGGATGTTCCTTGCATTTCGCCTTCATCCGAATGGCCGGCAATCAAACCCGTGCCTTCAAGCTTAGCAGTGCGACACCTTACGCGCTGTGCTACTGCGACGGTTATCATCGGTAGGGTATTGCGTTGTGTGATGAATACAGCCTTGATATAAGCATACGCAGACATTCCTGGCTAAAGAAAGAATTTGGTGGGCTTGATAAAGCATTCGCGAGCACCAGTAATTTAAAATTATGGAGCTGATAGCGATCACTGGACAGACAGACCTGAAAATACATGACTATTTCTATTTCCTGTCATTCTTCTCCCAGATGTCTACACGAAGGACTTAAGGGGACGAATGAACGACAGCATCACCGTTCAGTCCTGGAGAAATGGCGCCGGTGGTGCTCAAGAGAAATACTGCACGCACAAATATAGCGTCACTGACGTCGAGAGTGTAGTGATCCGTACGAGACAAGGTGATTTCTATTTCTCAACGAGAGAAGACCACAGCAAGTGGTATGTCACAAGATCCAGTGGAATATTCTGCTTTTCTTCGTTGAATCGCATGGTGAGTATCGGGCTTCTCCTTTCGACTTCCTAGAAGCATCGGTTTCAATACGCGCAAAGTACCCTTTGTTCACCGAGGACACGGCATTGATTTCATGCGAGAAAACCACCCGGTGGATGTATGAAACAGAGCGTGCGTACCTCGCTCTAAAGAAGCCTCTGCGTTCCGTTAAATACGGTGGTGCATTCATTTCTTCATGGGCGGATAGGTCACTAATTTGCACAGCCTAGCTTCTTTATCTGGCGCAAATCTCTACAACGCTCAAGGCACTAATGTCAGCTAAGTTAATCCAAAATATTATACGTTCCGGCCGCAGCAGCTACATTAAGAAAAAAGGTGGGGGGGGGGGGGGGGGGGGCAAAGGTGGAATAAATAGGAGAGAATCCCTCATCACCCGCAACTGCTCCGTGCTCTTGCGACGCCATCTACGCAGGTAGCACGCTCTTGCCGTGGAGGAGCATTCCCTTCACCAATCTTCAGAACTGATCTTCTGACTAGGAGTACTTCAGGCATTTGTTTCCCACTAAGTTAATTCATAGGGATTTAGTAGGGCTACTAATTTCTGCTATTTTACATGCCGAAGCCATGATGATTGTAAGGTAAGCCGTAGTGAAGGGCTCTGGATAATTTCGACGACCTGGGGTTTTTTTTTAAAGTGCGTTTACATCGCACAATGCAAGGGCCTTGAGCATTTCGCATTCCGTCGGAATGGAACCCGCGTGAATGGCATTGAAACCGGGGCATTCGGTCAGCAGCCGAGCGCTGAAACCACTGCGCCGCCAATACAGCATTGCATAGTGACTTCAATAAACACGTTAAACGTTTGCCTAACCTACCATCGCCATCTTCCCCATCGCTCAAGACGGTCACGCAGTGGCGTAGTCGTCAAACCTCAACTCACGGACGGCGCTTACTACAGTGCGCTGAGGCCCGTGCTTGTACTCATCATTACAGCACCGCAGCGTCTCGTACTTTGAGCGTTACCTAAATTTTTGCAGCACACTTCTGGGGCAGTAGAGCTGCTGAAACTACCGCGCACATTCATTTAACAGCAGCCATAGGCGTGCGCAGGGTTACCGTTCAGGGGGGGGCGAAGGTTCGTCGCAGCGCCCCCCTTCCCTATTAAGTAAACGTATGGGGCAGACCTTGCGCCCCCCTCCTCTTAGGTTCATAGGTGATTAGGGTCGGGGGGGGGGGGGGGTGCCCCTCTGCCCCCCCTCGTGCGTACGCCTATGACAGCAGCAAAGTATGCACTATGCAGGAATGTTTAATTTGGGAGTACCTTCAGCCATCGCTGAACGCGAGATGTCTGAAGCCCATGCATATATTTTGAAGTTCGAGAGTATTGTCACGTGGTCGTGACGTTGACGAAGTAAGAGACGGCGTATCCAAAATGAAACTCTTTGTTTCCATTCTCCGGGCACAAGTTCGGCGAAATAAACTACAGCAAGCAATGCGCGCTGTACACTGATATCGGCGAACAGAGCGTCGGCCGTCGATAAAACTGGTCATCGTTGGAACGCGCCGTCTTATATACAGGTCTGGATAAGTTATAGTGTTCGCGTCTTGCGCGCAATCATAACAAAACGATCTACTACAATCGTGAAGCTTGTGGAACCCTGAGGCGCGGTTTGCGTTGTGCATTGCTGCACAGGCTTTATGAGAGTAAACCGAATACAGCAAAAGAGAAATAGGAAACGCGCGTGGCAGTATAATACTTAAAATTGTCGTTCCCAATAAAAAAAACTCAAGCTGACTGACCTAATGTGATATAAAGCCGCTTATTTCTTTTTCAGTTATCCCAAAGAAAACGAGGAGGCGAAATTACGTGCATATGGGAGAGGCCTCTGGCGAAACTTTTCGAGAAGAGTATCGATAAGCGGAGCACGTGTAGAGATGAGTGACATGCCGGATGTACAGATCTCTACGCCTGCAAACCAACATAAAGACGCCTAGAAAAACCGCAGTCTTCGATTTCTTCCATAAGCCGTGCGGGCATTTTCTTCCTTCAGTGTGAAGCGTCCATTGAGAAGCGTATCATGATCACTTCACCGGATTTCCCTCATTAAATATTTCTCACTCCGTCCTGCAATGTCTTTTATAAAGATTAACATTATTCCGCGTGAAATGATGCAGTAAAGTTGTGTTCACAATTACTTGTTACTCGTGCCTTAATGAATCACTAGACGTCACATATAGTCCGCTTCGAACGTGCTAACTTCTACGCGACCAATAAAAAAAATAGAAAATTGTGGTATGATGTGCTATGTTTACGGTTGGACCTTTTATAGGACTGATTAAGTAAGTACTTTGGGTACAGTGAGCAAAATTCAGTGATCACTGCAAGGCCAAGGGCTAAAGGAAAACAAACCTGACTAAGGACCCTGTCCCTCCGCAAGTACGTTGACTGTTTGCACGCTCCAAGATCGCCACGCACACGCGCGCGCGTGGACACACACACACACAAACACACACACACACACACAAACACACACACGCGCACACACACACACACACACACACACACACACACACACACACACACACACACACACACACACACAAACACACACACACACACACGCACACACACACAAACAAGCGTATGACAGCTCCACTGCGATGAAACTTGAGGAAGTGCGCAGCACCGGCACCCAAGCGATTCCCGTTCGTAGGATTCCCACTGTTACGTTCACCAAACCGTCGATGACGCCAATGTTTGAAGTAAGCATGTAGGGTCCCCCCCAGTACGAGTAGAATCATGTTAGGGAGATTAGCAAACTCGGTGTTCAAGATGTGCGCCACTTTTTACTATGTTTTATCGACTTTCTGCTTGTTACGGCAGTTGAGACACGCGTCGTTTGCAGCCAATTCCATCAGATTGTTGTCCCCGTCAGATATAGCAACGCAGCGCCCGCGAGCGCAGAGGGAAGGGAATTCGCTGGCTCGGCGAGGCGGTCACGCCCTCTCTTGAGCGTCGCCGGAGTCAGTCGCATGATTCCGAAATATTTTCAGTGATTTCAAGTTAAATATTGCGGTCACTTCGTTATTTCTGTTTTAGACCTTGTTCGTTCATTTTAACCCGGTTTTCAGCATTGCTAGCGTTGTCATCGCCTGAATTGAGCGCTTTACTTTGAGCGTGATCACGCGACATGAGGTGTTTGGATGGTCGACAAGCTGCGCCCCCCAAATGTGCTCCGCACTTAAAAATATTGCAATACATCAGTTCCAGGGAAACGAATAACTACGAACTTGCAGTGGCACACACAACAAAGTCGCACAAAAACAAGATAAGTTGACATAACATTACGGAATAATCTCACAAAAGAGGTAGTTCTGAGCAAAATACACAATTAAACTAAAAAACGAAAAAAAAAATCCAGAAATGAGAACCTCTAAATAAACGATGATCTACAGAAAGCACTTCGCACGTTGAAACAATCAGAATACTAACTCGTGAAGGAATTAAACATTCGTCGAGCCATGAAACTGCACTTGGTAATATTCATAGCGTATACCGGTTGTTATTAATAAGTCATCAATATCATCAGCCTGACCACAGCTACTGCAGGGCCAAGGCTTCTGCGATATTTAGCCAGCAAACCCGGTCCCGCACTGGCTGCAGCCACTTTATCCCAGCAAACTTCTTAATCTCATCTGGCCACCTAACCTTCTGATTCACCCTCCAGCGATTAGCTTCTGTTTGGAATCCAGTCTCATATTCTTACTGACCAGCGGTTACCATGTACTTGCAAAAATAAAAACTTTCTTGTTTATTAAAGGTAGCACTCCTAGCTTTAAAGTTACACTCGTTTGCAACGATATTCAAAACGTGCGGTATCTGGTACGCAGCACTTTCTTTTTCATAGTTCGTGTATGGGGGGGGGGGGGGGTCGTTTGCTTAGTTCTCGTAAACAGCTGTGCGACATTTCGGTGCAGCTTTTTAACGGTTTATTCCATCGAATCACCTGAATCAATTTATTATAGTGTAAGTTAGCGTGGAATCTTTGCAGAACTATGGAAAAAAAAATCGCAGGTCATGCAATTTTCAGAAGCGTCTGCGATTGAGCCTGTTGGTGCGAATTGACGACTGCAAGACAGCTCGGAAAAACAAAGAGAGAGGAAGAAGAGTCCAGACAAAGCGCGGTCTACCAACAGAGCGTCTGTTTTTGCGAACAGTAATATGAACGCCTTTCAGAGTAGAGCAGGAAGAGGGGTTTGCAACTTGTGCATGCGTATTACCCTATCTAGATCACGAGGTGCTTAACTGCGCCGATAGTCATTCTCTTCGTCAGATAACGCTATTGATGTCGAGCTAGGGCAAGCTGCCCTAATGCTGTGCACGATGAAGGCTTGATATATAGATGTATTACGGCAGCGCGGTAAAGAATACAAAGGACAAAATGAAGATAGGACATCTTGTCCTTTGTATTCGTTACCGCGCTGCCGTAATACACCAGTATCAACCCAAACCAACTCGCCCACCTAACCGTTATTTTGCTTGACATATATCTCGAGTTCTAAATTGCAGAAGTGTGTCTTGAATGGCCAGTTGGTACATGATACTGAGGGGGAAAGAGCGCAAAACGGGACGAAGTAAGAATGAGCACGCAACACAAGCGCTTGTGCTGTGTGGTCATTCTTATTTCATCCCGTTTTTGCGCTGTTTCCCCTCAGTATCTCCAGTTCGTGGGTCACGATAACTGTGAGCGATGCGCGTTTAGTGGAAGTAAGGGCTGCTACGGTAGCGTGCTGAATAAAGCGCCAAATTGCTGCCGTTGAGAAACTCAAGTTTAGAAACTTGAGCGGTCTGAAAAATATTCTTGACGCAAGATATACCATTCGTAACGTAAGTATCCATTAGTCAGATATTCATACAAGGCGCAATAGTGCAATGGAAAAAATGCAAACACACATCATTGTGGCTGAATTCCTGGAGGCGTATATAGCAAAATAATAATAATAATAATAATAATAATAATAATAATAATAATAATAATAATAATAATAATAATAATAATAATAATAATGCAGTTTATTGAGCTTCAAACACGATACTCCTAAAATAAGTTTTCTTAGAAACAACACTTACACGACTTCAGGGAAATTTAGACGGATCCCACGTGGCGACAAATTTTTTCTACGAAATACTCTAGCAATTAACTGTATTCAATGAAATAAATCCACACGAATTTTTTCGAATACATATGAAATGGTTGCCGAAATGGCTGGGGCGTTTGGCATGGAATGACCCTAATGTGTCACCCTGTAATGTGTTACAGAGGGATCGAAGTGCCAAAAAGCCGCAGGTAATGTTTTATTCCTGCAGTGTAACATGTTGGACGGTGGTACACCTTGGTGAGCTGTATTAGTTAAGGGGTACTGACATGATTTTGGAACATCGCAAAAGGGACATTTTTCGTTTCCTTGGTATGCGGTGTCAACGCTCTCCACACACAGGAGTCAGACAACACGTATAAAATATTTTATTTTGATTTTAAAGTTTTCGTCGCTGAGCATCTGCTGCCAGCTCCACTGCAATGGGCATTGTCCCGACGAGTCATGACAGCTCCCGAGCTTGGGAGCTCTGCGTCCTCCATGCAGCCTAAATCCCAGAGATCACTGTCAGGGTCACTGAACGACATTTCACTCATCGTTGTTTACGTGCACCACGAGCAGATGACATATTAGTCGTTAGTACGTCGCCAGGTACTGTCTTCCCTGACGTCACACTGCTCTGACACGTCACTGAGAAGCCGCCCCCTCGATACCGAAACCGAAATTGATGTTTTGTGGTAGTGGTATTAAAAATAGATCCAAGGCATTCTCAAGCGCTACGACACTCTTTACGACACGTTTCTGGACACCAGTACTTTTGTTTATGGCACTAATCAGATTTTTAGATGTGAAGCATCTTATGGCGAAGCTTAATCCGGTGGTGGTGGTGGTGGTGGTGTGCCGCGTGCCCACCCTTACTGCGCATGCGCAAACCCTTTCAAAAAAATAAAAATAAAAAACCTCCTCTCTCCCTCTCTCTCCTCTAGGCATCCCTCCCCGCGGCAACCACACCCTCACTGCGCATGCGCCTCCCCTCCTCTCTTCCCTCCTACGCTCCTCCTCTCTCCTCTAGGCATCCCTGCACGTGGCGTCCACACTCCCACTGCGCATGCGCGTCCCCCCTCTCTCTCCTCTACGCTCCCCCCCTCTAGGCATCCCTGCCCGCGGCGTCCACACTCCCACTGCGCATGCGCGTCCCCCCCCGCCCCTCTCCCTCCTCTCCTACACTCCCCCCCCCTCTCTCGCCTCGCGACGCAGACGCAGGCAGCGTCTGCTAGCGAGTTTCTTGGTTGAAAAAACCGACTGCTCGCGCTGCACAACCGTTCACTGGCCATCCCGTATATATGGCAGTGGATCTTGACCTTCAAGGTGGTGCCGGTGGGAGATTTCTTCTGTGCGTTGTTGAACAATAAAAATTCGCAGCGTGTGCGTTAACTAAAAGCGGACTGCGGGTCTCTGTGTCCAGTCGGAGTCTTCTGTCTCTCATTGCCCATTAGCAGAGATTGGCATGTTCCAGCAGGAAACACCTCTCCATCACTGCGTGCTTTGCGCCTCCCCAGGTTTCTCTCCTGCGCAAAGCCGCGATGAGCGCCAGCGTCAACGACGCCGCCAGTGTAAGCGTTAGCGCCCGCTGCTTCACATCTACACATGGTTCCCTTTAGCGGGAGATGGTGTAATTTTTTTTTTCAGAATTCGTGTCAGTACTGCTTTAAGAAGGTGATGCGTTGATTACAGTGATGTAAAGTCAAGAACTAAATAGTCACAACACGAACAAGGACAAGAATGAAGTGAATACCGAATTCCGATTCGTAGTAGACCTTAGAACCAAACGCACGCGTATTTCTTACAATGAGATCGTAAGTTGTTATTGATGTGATTAAGCGAGAATGGCTGCCTTATAAAAGGACAGGAGCGAAGAAAGCATACGTACTTCATTGCTTATGTTTTGTTCAAAAATGCGGAGGGTTACAAACGGTCCTTGGAGAAGCCACCAGAGAGGAGGAGCAACCAGCGAGGAACGTGTGCCGTGCGCAAACCAGTTAGTCTACAAAAGGAGCAACCACACGGAAGATGGAGGCCGTGTACAAAACCGTTATCAAAGGAACCAACGGGCCTCCTCGCTCTTGGGTCAGTCTTCCCACTTGTGTTCGGCGTGTTGGCGGTTGTCCGGCTCTCGATTATTAGTACGACGATTAAGCAACTATGCTGTGGCGCCTTAGATATATAAGTATGCGTAGATGAGCGCATGCTGCTTTTTCGTTTCGCCGCTCCCATGAAAGCTGGAGCTTGTCTCGACACGCCACGCTGTATTTCTCCGGCGTAGCCACGGCACTGCTTCGCCACCGGCTGGGAATGGTGGCCGAGTAGACAGTAGGCCTATCGAATTCATGATTTCAATCTGACTCTGGCGCAACTGAATGGCGACTAAATTTTCGATCACGTGCCATTAGTCCTTATAGGGATTAAAGGTTGTGGCAGCCCCATTGATCCCCAAAAGGACGAACCACACGCCCCTTTAACACGGTTTTGCCTTAAGAGTGTAGCAATGCACAAGTTCGGTCTATGAAGAGAAAGCACGTCGGGCTCTTGTCAATCTAATGCCAAAAGTCACATGGAACTTGGCATCGCGCATGCAGAAAAACGAACTTTTGCGTAAAGAACAAAAATGAAATGAAGAAGGGGAGAAGAAACTAATTGATATGAATGTGCTAGTGCGACCAATAGGGGATGATTGGTATTCTACAGGATTAAACCACCCACTCTTTACGCCATTCGCCGATGCGACGCTTGGTGCGATTCTACGATTCGGCCATGCAATATTGCACCTTGTAACGTTGACATGACGCTCAGTTGCATATTCTCTTTTTCTAAAATACTTTGAACTACTCGCGTGGATCTATCGTAAAATAATAGATTGCTACGCGAATTACCAGGGTTCGAATCTGGCTCAAAACCTGATTTTTGTCCTTTGCATCCATCTGGATTTTTAGCTCACGGACAACGCCGCTGTCGGCGACACTGCGTTTTCTGTAAAACGGGCTCATTAACGCTACCGCTTTGATAAAGGGCTACGCATAGCGACCGGCGCCTACAGGACCTCGGCAACTGCTAGTTTTGTATGCTGAGAATGACGACCGATCCATTGAACAAAGAACGGAACTCATATTCACGTACTTTCTCAGAATTCGTTCATCCCCAGAGCGCATGTGTCATAACATTGTCACAAACCCTCACACACGACTACTCAACTTCAACAAGCCAAATGCTATCAGAGCACTGGTACGAATGCTCCTAGAAAAATGACCCTAGTTTGACGTCCCTACTTGAAACTTGCTGTTACTACGTATATTGTCATGTGGTCGTGACGTTGACCAAAGCAGCAGTCGGTATGTCTAAAATGAAACTGTTTATTTGGCCAAACTTGTGGCCTGTAAACGGAAAGTCAGATTACAGCAATACACACTAGCACTGATAGCGGCGAACGGAGAGTCGGCCGTCGATTAACTAACAAGCGGTGAAGCGCGTCGGCATTTATACGCGTGTCATCGAATATTCCAGCCTTATCACTGGTTGTCGCGAAATCACTGGAATAAGCTCGTGTGTTCGCGTCTTGTGCGCAATCTTAACACAACGATCTACAATAATCGCGAAGCTTTTAGAAAAAATGAGGCGCGGTTTGCGCTGAGCATTGCTTACGGCTTTGTGGGCGTAAACCGAATACAGCAAAAGTATAATACGAAACGCGCGTCGCAATGCCCCCCCTCTGAAAAAGCATCGTCCCGATGCTTAAAACAGAACACGGGGGAGGGGGGAGGGGATTCATGCAACAATAAATAACAATAATAAAGCAAGAAAGTACAACAAACAATAAGCACAAGCACGAAAGTACAATAATAACGCAAAAAATTACAGTCCTCAGGTTCACTAACGCGCGTAATACGGCTTCAGGCGCACGACATGAACGACTTCAGGTCGCGCACGGCTCCGCTGAGAGTTCGTAATGCCGTAAGGGAAAACCTCGTAGTCGAGTGCGCCGAGACGTCGAAGTACCCTGTAGGGTCCGAAGTATCGTTGAAGAAGCTTCTCGCTAAGCCCCCGCCGGCGAACTGGCGTCCAGACCCATACGCGGTCACCGGGCTGGTATTCCATGTGGCGCAGTCGAAGGTTGTAGCGACGGCTGTTGGTCTTTTGCTGGCTCTGGATGCGCAGACGGGCGAGTTGTCTGGCTTCTTCGGCGCGCTGAAGGTACACGGTAACGTCGACGTTTTCCTCGTCGGAGACATTGGGCAACATGGCGTCGAGCGTCGTTGCCGGGGTCCTTCCACAGACCAATCCATACGGCGTCATCTGCGTCGTCATCTGCGTCGTTTCTTGTACCGCCGTGTTGTATGCAAAGGTTACATACGGAAGGATGGCATCCCACGTCTTGTGCTCGACGTCGACGTACATGGCTAGCATATCGGCGATGGTCTTGTTTAGAGCCTCGGTAAGGCCATTAGTCTGTGGGTGGTAAGCGATGGTCCGGCGGTGGTTTGTCTGGCTGTACCTCAGGATCGCCTGAGTTAGGTCCGCTGTAAAGGCCGTACCTCTGTCGGTAATGAGGACCTCTGGGGCGCCATGACGCAGTACGATGTTCTCGACGAAGAACTTTGGTACCTCAGCGGCACTGCCCTTGGGCAGGGCCCTTGTCTGGGCGTAGCGGGTGAGGTAGTCCGTTGCTACGACGATCCATTTGTTTCCGGAATTCGACGTCGGGAACGGCCCTGGTAAGTCCATCCCGATTTGCTGGAACGGTCGGCGAGGTGGCTCAATGGGTTGCAGAAGTCCGGCTGGCTTAGTGGGTGGTGCCTTCCGTCGCTGACAATCTGGCAAGTCTTCACGTAGTGGGTGACGTCGGCAGTGAGGCGAGGCCAGTTGTACTTTTCTTGTATCCTCGCGAGCGCACGGGAAAATCCAAGGTGTCCAGCCGTCGGGTCGTCATGCAGAGCATCCAGAACTTCTGGACGTAACGCTGAAGATACTACGAGGAGGGAGTCGGCCCGAAGTGGCGAGAAGTTTTTCTTTAGGAGAACGCCGTTCCACAAGAAAAACGACTCCAGTACTCGTCTGAATACCTTTGGAGCCACGGTGGCCTTGCCCTCGACGTATTCTATAAGACCCTTGAGTTCCGGATCGGCGCGCTGTCGTTCCGCGAAGTGATCAGCGCTTAATGTTCCCAAGTAGTAGTCACCATCCTCGTCGTCCTGCGGCGGTGGGTCAACGGGGGGCACGGGACAGGCAGTCGGCGTCAGAGTGCTTTCGTCCGGACTTGTAAACGACGGTAATGTCGAATTCTTGAAGTTTCAGACTCCATCGTGCGAGACGACCCGAAGGGTCCTTCAAGTTAGCTAGCCAGCACAAGGCGTGGTGGTCGCTCACAAATTTGAAGGGCCTTCCGTAGAGGTAGGGGCGAAACTTTCACGTAGCGCAGATAATGGCAAGGCACTCTTTTTCTGTTGTGGAATAGTTGCCTTCTGCTTTGGAGAGCGATCGGCTAGCATAACTGATAACCTTTCTTCTCCGTTAGTCTTCTGCACAAGAACGACGCCGAGTCCTACGCTGCTTGCGTCGGTGTGGATTTCCGTCTCGGCGTAGTCGTCGAAATGCGCAAGTATCGGATGCGTCTGCAGGCGTCGTTTCAGTTCCTGAAATGCTTGAACTTGCACCGTTTCCCACCGGAACTCGACGTTAGTCTTCGTAAGCTGCGTTAGTGGCTCGGCGATACTTGAAAAGTCCTTGACGAAGTGTCTGTAATAGGCGCACAGGTCGAGAAATCGGCGAGCGGCCTTCTTGTCAGTGGGTGACGGGAAGGCAGCGATGGCAGCTGTTTTCTGCGGGTCTGGGCGCACTCGTCTTGCTGATCACGTGACCCAAAAATAGGAGCTCCTCGTACGCGAAGCGGCCCTTTTCTGGCTTCAGGGTGAGTCCGGAGCTCTTGATTGCTTGAATTACGGATTCAAGACGCTCAAGGTGTTCGTCGAAGTTCGAGGAAAATACAATGACGTCTTCCAAGTAAACGAGGCAAGTTTGCCAGTTCGAGCCAGCCAGTACTGTATCCATAACCCATTGGAAAGTCGCAGGCGCCGAGCAAGGACCGAAGGGCATGACCTTCAACTCGAACAAACTGTCTGGTGTAATGAAGGCAGTCTTTTCGCGGTCTCTCTCGTCGACCTCGATTTGCCAGTAGCCCGTCTTGAGGTCCATCGAGGAAAAGTACTTCGCGTTGTCAAGTCGATCTAGGGCGTCGTCTATTCGTGGGAGAGGAGGGTACACGTCCTTCTTCGTGATTTTTTCAGGCGACGATAATCGACGCAGAAACGTAGGGTACCAACTTTTTTCTTCACTAAAACCACGGGTGAGGCCCACGGACGCAGAAACGTAGGGTACCAACTTTTTTCTTCACTAAAACCACGGGTGACGCCCACGGACTCTTTGAAGGCTGGATGATGTCGTCGCGAAGCATTTCGTCGACTTGTTTATTTATGGCCTCGATTCTCGCGCCGAAACTCTGTATGGGCTCTGACGAAGTGGCCTGGCACTTTCTTCGGTTATGACGCGATGTTTTGCAACTGGGGTCTGTCGAACTCCTGATGACGATGAAAAGCAGTCCTTGTATTGCAGAAGCATGGTTTTGAGCTTTTCTTGCTTATGCGTCGGAAGGCGTGCATTAACGTCGTAGGCTAGTTGATGATCTTCGTTCGTCGTAGCAGTTTCGATAGACTCGGCGAGGGTGAAAGCGTTGCTGCCTTCCACAATTTCTTCGATATAGGCAACCATCGTGCCTTTGCTCACGTGCTTGTACTCGTTGCTGAAGTTCGTGAGCATCACTGATGTTTTCCCTCCTCGCAGCTCGGCTATTCCTCTGGCGACGCAAATCTCGCGGTTGATCAACAGGTGCTGGTCGCCTTCAACGACGCCTTGAAGGTCTATTGATTTTTGACTGCCGACGCAGATGCTTACGCTGGGGCAGGGGGGGAATGGTGACTTGGTCTTCGAGCACATTCAAGGCGTGCTTTCCTGACGGCGTGTGCGGCGGTGGGGTTTTTTCTGTGGATAGCGTTATCGACTTGGATCTCAGATCGATGACTGCTCCGTGAAGGCCTAGGAAGTCCATACCAAGGATGACACTTCTCGAGCAGTGCTGCAGGACGACGAAGCTCGCGGGACAAATCCGGTTGTTAATGGAGAATCTCGCTTTGCAGATTCCTGCCGGCGTTACTAGGTGGCCTCCGGCTGTCCGGATTTCAGAGCCTTCCGAAGCAGTCCTTACTTTCTTCAACTTCGCGGCGAACGGCCCGCTGATGACGGAATAGTTGGCTCCAGTATCGACGAGAGCTGTCACGCTGTAGCCGTCGATAAGCACGTCGAGGTCACTAGTTCGTCGTCTCGCGTTGCGGTTAGGTCGTGGCGTCGGGTCACGGCTGCGTCGGTTTGTTCCGCTGGTTCCACGTTGCGTCGTCATGTCTTCTTCGGGCTGCGAAGTTTCCACGTCAGGGCCCTGTTCGTCTGGCGAAGGGTTCTTTAGATTTCTTTGCGGAGGCATCGTCGTCGTCGTCGGATGATCTTCGGTAGTTCGTCGTACAGCAACCGCACCTCCATCGATTGCTGCCCCTAGTTTTCCGGGTAAGGGCTAGGAGATCGGCCTCGAGCAGGGCCGACGTACTGCCTGCGGTGCGGCGACATGTAGCGTCCGGGCGAAGGCGATCGGGAAGATCGTCGGGGCGTCCACTGGGCTCCTGCGAGGTAGTCTGCAATGTCGCGCGGTCGTTGACCCCACTGTGGACGCGGCGCGTCGATGGCGAAACCGCGAAGGCCCATCTGGCGGTACTGGCAGCGGCGGTAGGTGTGGCCGGCCTCGCCGCAGTGGTAGCAGAGTGGACGGTCGTCGGGGGCACGCCAGATGTCGGTCTTCCTGGGCGTGTAGCGCTGGCTGACAGGCGGGCGAGATGGCGGTGGTGGTGGCGGCGGCGGCGTCTGGCGACGCTAGTGCGGCGTCCTGACGGGGGGCGTGGAGGGGGTGCACTGCGTCGGGCTGCAGCAGCGTAGCTCAGGGCGTGCGGCTGAGACTGTGGTGGCTCAGGGGTGCCGAGGGACTGCTGGAGTTCTTCACGAACTATCTCGGCTATCGAATCCACTTGAGATTGCGATCTGGGGAACATCTTCTGCAGCTCCTCACGCGCGATCGTTCTGATCGTCTCGCGGAGGTCGTTGGCTTTCAGCGCTTGAACATCCGCGTAGCTCGTCGTAAACAGGCGGCGGTTGTATTGCCTGTTGCGGATTTCTAGCGCTTTCTCTATGGTAGTGGCTTCCGAAACGAATTCCGAGATCGTCTTCGGAGGGTTGCGCACAAGTCCGGCGAAAAGTTCTTCCTTTACTCCTCTCATGAGGAACCGAACCTTTCTTTCCTCGGGCTTGTCAGCGTCGGCGTGCCCGAAAAGCCGCGTCATCTCCTCTATAAAGATGGTGACGCTCTCATTGGGGAGCTGCACTCGTGTGTCCAGTAAAGAGGCGGCCCTTTCCTTTCGGACGACGCTCGCGAACGTCTCCACGAAAGCGCCGCGAAAGAGGTCCCATGTTCGAAGCGTGGACTCTCGGTTCTCGAACCACGTCCTCGCGGCGGCTTCGAGGTAGAAGTAGGCGCGGCGCAGTTTTTCATCGGAGTCCCAGTTGTTCATAGTCGCGACTCGTTCGTACGTCTCTAGCCAGGTCTCGGGGTCCTCAGTTGGCGATCCATGGAAAGTCGGTGGCTTTTCCGGTGCCTGGATCACGATCCTTGCAGGGGACACAGCGGCCGTCATTGTCCCTGTCGTCTTCGTCACCGTGGCTTTTGGCTTGTCCGGTAGGAGTCCGTGCTGCGGGGGGAGTCCTTTCAGTCTGCGGCTGGCTCGACTGTCACTGATGGTGTCGGTGTCTTCTTCGCGACGTGGGCTGGGTTCACGGCTTGAGGGGGGGCGTTCGGTACATGGGCCGTGAAGCACCTCCACCAGATGTCACGTGGTCGTGACGTTGACGAAAGCAGCAGTCGGTATGTCTAAGATGAAACTGTTTATTAGGCCGTACTTGTGGCCTGTAAACGGAAAGTCAGATTACAGCAATACACACTAGCACTGATAGCGGCGAACGGAGCGTCGGCCGTCGATCAACTGACAAGCGGTGAAGCGCGTCGGCATTTATACGGGTGTCATCGAATATTCCAGCCTTATCACTGGTTGTCGCGAAAGCTCTGGAATAAGCTCGCGTGTTCGCGTCTTGTGCGCAATCTTAACACAATGATCTACAATAATCGCGAAGCTTCTAGAAAAAATGAGGCGCGGTTTGCGCTGAGCATTGCTTACAGTCTTTGTGGGCGTAAACCGAATACAGCAAAAGTATAATACGAAACGCGCGTGGCAATACTTTCAATTGCTTTCGTTTCCATAAATTCTGCTGACCGCAATCGCAAGTGACAATTGCGACACGTATACACAGAAAAATTAATATATATTTGAAGCAGGACATTCGTTCCCGGAAACTCAAGCTGTGTCGAAACCTTGTGAAAAGAGCGACGTCTGAAATAAGCTTCTTTTGATATCTGCCCCAACTATGTGTTCGTATCAGGACATGTCACGTACTAGGTCTTCGTAAGCTTTGACAAGAGTATGACCTGACTCAGCATCTGAGAAGAATCCACAGCTAACTAGCTTTTCTGCAAGACAAGCAAAAAAAGCCCTCAAAACGTGGGACGGTCTGGGAGATCCATGCAGTGAGAACCACTTTAGAGAGTGGTTCTCACTGCATGCTTAGATGAAGCCTTCAAACGACCAGACGATTTATAAAGATTAACGGCCAATATCTGAGCAACTTACGGTTTGCCGATAGCATTGTGGTTTTCAGCAGTGATGGCGACGCAGTACAAAATAATTATTGATGATCATAACCAAGAAAGTAATAAAGTAAGTCTGAAGAAAAGTATCCTTAAGAAAAAGGAAATGCTCACTATCCTAGCAACAAACCAGAGTGTGTGATCGGCAAGCGGAAATTTGAATTAACATAAGAATCTGTATATTTAAGTCGGCTGCCAACGCAATAGTCATCACATGTAAAGGAAATTGACCAAATTATAAGAATGCTGTAGAGCGCATACAGGCGGCATTCTCAATTCGTGCCAGAGAGCTTTCCGCTGTCTTTCAAACGGAAAGAATACATCCATTGCATTTTATTAGTATTAACATACACACTAAACTTTTTACACCCTTTAGGGTGTAAAAATTGTGTTTCTGATATTTACACCCTTTTTCACGTGGTACAACACCCTTTTTTGCTTCATATACACCCTAAGAGAAGGGTGTGCATGTAAAGAGGGTGTTAATGCCTTTCATAGGGGTGTTAATGTAAGAGATGAAGGGTGCACATTTATAATTATAATAATAATTGTTGCGGTTTAACGTCCTAAAACCGTCATATGATTATGAGAGGCGCCATAGTGGAGGGCTCCGGAAATTTAGTCCACGGGGGGTTCTGTAACGTGCACCTAAGTCCACGTACGCAGGTCTCAAGCATATTCGCCTCCATCGAAAATGCGGCCGGCATTCGATCCCACTACCTGCGGGTCAACAGTCGAGCACCATAACCACTAGACCACCGTGGCGGGTGGTGCACATGTAAGCATTAAGCTGAATCCATGCTTGCATGCGCAGGCGTGCGCAGGCGTGCGCAGGGTTCCCCTTCAGGGGAGGCGAAGGCTCATACCAGCGCCCCCGCTCCTTATTAAGTCAATGTATGGGGCAGACTTTGCGCCCCCCCCCCCCTCCTTAGGTGACTCGGGGGGGGGGGGGGGCTGCCCTCCCTCGTTCGCACGCCTATGCTTGCATGTTACAATCACGCGCGTTGCGTAACGTGTCCGTTGTACTGCCTTTTCTAAGGTTACGCTGGCATCCCAAAAACAAGGACATGGTAGAGCCATTGGCACATTGTTATTACTCGTGATACTTTATTTTCACACAGACAAATCATGAAAAATCATTGCTTCACAGAACACAATTAGAACAATCGTGAAAATGTACAAGAAAATCCACAAACACTTTCTTATAGGCACCGTCCACTGACCAGAGGGAGCTGCGATCCTCGCACTGCCAACGTCCCAAGTTCGCTGACATTGGCCGTTAGGGGCACGCAGAAAACAGACGCCAGCACGCATCCCCCCGTGTAGCCCGGCCATGATCCGCCCACTCATGCAGGGAGGGAGACGCGCTGTCGCGTTCCGTTTTGACCGACCCCGTCTCATTATTGCTTTCTTTATCCGCTTGGCTTTGCGTTCTGGCGCTGCAGTCACACAGCAAAACTCGACTGCACGGTGCCTATGCGCACTGGTACGACATGCGTCCTACCGTTTTATATCTTCCACAATAAATGTCAGCGCATATTTGTACGAACTACGCTCGGAACAAAGATCGGAAAGTTCGATCCTTATTACACTGTGGAAAGAAAAAAATATCTTTATGATATATGGGAAACCTTACGCGATTAATTATATCGATGGGCAAATTTCCGAAATGAGAAAGACCCTAAGATGTAGCGCCAGCTTGGTAGCTGCGATAATCCGAAATCATGGTGCGCGCGCTGTATGAGCGCGCGTCGTTTTCACAAGCTTCTCCAGTACGAGATGTGCTTGATCAAAGAGGAAAACAAGACACTACTTTCTGCAACTCTGAGCGTGGCACAGCCGACGCAGCGCCTTTGGGAAGGGGAGAAGAGCATGAAAGACGTGGCGAGAGGAGGCAGGGAGAGCGGCAACGGCATATCAGCATGTACTACGTTGTACTCTTGCCCCCTGCAAGTGACGCCTGTGTAAGCAGACGCGTCTAGAGTCTAGAGCGCTTAACGGCACCAAAGCATGCCCAGGCGATGTTCAGAGCAGACTTCAGTCTCCCCCCCACCTTCCCCCTTTAAATTCAAAGAAGCAATCCGAGCGGGGAGTGAGGGGCGCATAGAACGCACGATGCTTGCGCACTCTCTAAAGGACAAGGGTGGATTTGCGGGCGCACTCAAGTGACGCAGTCATCCTACATTCCGACGTTGGCGCACCGCAGCGCACCGCTTCCTACATGAGCCATTAGGATGCACATGTTTTAATTTAGAATATTTAATTAATAATCATCGTGTTTTAATGATAAGCGTGGTACAGAAACTCTCGCCTCAAAGCACAATGTTCCTCGTGTCGTAGCCACATATCTCAAAGGCTGTGGTTTTTGCTTCGAGCGCAGATTTTTGTCAGCGACGGATACTTCACGGCCGCCACTGTGATTTCCACTTCAAATATAGCGCAAAATACCTTCATCTGTTGGCAACTGTGGTAGCTCACTCCATCAAATGGCTTCGATGGTACAACGTAAAATGGGTGCGGTAAACAAGAAACTGCTGCGTACCATAAAGGAAGCGGGGCGTGACTCAAGTAGAAAGTTCTGGCAACACATTAAGGCCCAGCAGGCAAACACCATTCTTCCTAGCCATCAGCTGAGGGATCCGGAATCAGGGAAGGTGATGGAGGGCGAGGAGTGCCTGCAACTGATACGAAGGGGCATGGCCTCCAAGCTTCAATCTAGGGTGAGCTGGCATCTACGCCGCTCCCTTGTGACAGCATCACCCAACGGGAGCTGGACAGAGCCATAGGTCGCTTGGCAGGCAGTTCGGCGGCTGGCCCAAACGGGATCCCCCCTGGGCTGCTAAAGCGCACCAAAAGGCAGACTCGGGAGGTTCTTTTGGAGGCACTGAATATAGTGCTAACATCAGGGAAAATACCGCAGGCCTGGAGGTGTATGCGGGTACGCTTGGTCTGGAAGCGGGGAACAGATAAAGCGCTGCTGGACAACTACAGGCCGATCACCGTGACATCAGCTATGTATAGGCTGTTTTGCCACATTATCAAGGCGAGGCTGCAGCGATGGGCGGAGGAGCATGTCCTAGGGGAGCTGCAAAATGGGTTCAGGCCTGGCCGTTGCCTGGAGGACAACCTATTTGTTGTCACCCAGGTGATGGAAATTACATTAAAGGAAGAGCGTCCCCTCCTGGTTGCTTTCCTCGACATATCCCAGGCTTACGACAGCATTGAGCAGGCCAGACTATGGCAGATCTTACAGATGCTTGATATGCCAGAGGAGTGGCGCAACCTACTGCAGCGCCTTTATGCAGACGCCGAGGCAGTGGGGCAACTTGACCACTCCCCGGATTCAAGTGTCTAGGGGACTCAGGCAGGGCTGTCCGATGTCAACACTGCTCTTTATGCTGTACGTGGCTGGAATGGAGAGGAGGCTTTCAGAGTCTGGACTGGGGTTCTATTTGGACTACTTGGAGGAGGGTATTCGGAGGGTACGAAGGCTGCCTGCCCTCTTCTACGCAGATGACATAGTCCTGCTGGCGGACAATGCTGCCGAGATGCAGACTCTTCTTGACATCTGCGCGGGGGGAGGGTACGGATCTTGGGCTAAGTTTCAGTGCAAGGAAGTCGGCGGCCATGCGGGTCACACCACATGAGGCGGAGCAGGACCCGCCCCTCCTGCTGCAGGGCAAGCAAATCGAGTGGGTGGACAGGTACAATTACCTCGGGGTGACGGGGACGGCAACGAACAACTATATATGCGGATACGAGGAGGAGCTGCGTGCCAAGCCTTTAAAGCGCCGGGCTTTCTTGGGCTCACGGGCTCTGTGGGCCTTCAGCAGGTACGAGGTCACCAGGGGGGCTGTGGAAGGGTGTTGCGGTCCCGGCTCTGACTTTCGGTAACGCTGTGGTGTGCCTCTCATCCGCGACTAGGCAGGCGCTCGAGGTTCGCCAGAGGGAAGCGGGTCGCACAGCTTCACTCCCAATGAGGCAGTGCAGGGCGACCTTGGGTGGTCGTCTTTCGAGGCGAGGGAGGCGGTCGCCAAACTCTCGTACGAGAGGCGCCTCAGCGGCCTGCCAGATGGCCGTTGGGCCCGGGAGGTG
Source organism: Rhipicephalus appendiculatus (assembly GCA_030522465.1). Lineage (NCBI taxonomy): Eukaryota > Metazoa > Arthropoda > Arachnida > Ixodida > Ixodidae > Rhipicephalus > Rhipicephalus appendiculatus. Next base: position 100,873 of record JALIZH010028186.1, on the reverse strand, counting down.
TACAAGTACGTGCACCTCCGGTCGGTACGGACGAAATGGGTCGCCCGAACCAGCTCGCTGTCGGAACGCTACAGGGTGGAGGCTATCCGGCTGACGGCTCCCCCTCCAGCGCGACGCAAGGAAAAAGGTGCGGGAGTCGGTTAGAGCGGTAGAGACCAAGAGATGAAGGTAGTCGGGACGAGCGAAGAGGGCCCTGGCCTTGTATCAGGAGGGAAAGACAGATATTGCCAAGGAAGCCTTCTATGATAACTCCAGGGGCAGTGGGCTACTGTGCAAGGCACGAAGTGGTGTACTTGGGACACGCTCGCTGCGCGCCAGGTACACTGCCGAGCTTCACACAATGTGTCCCTTGTGCCACGACGCGGAGGAGACAATCCGGCACATCGTGCTAGAGTGTACTGGCCTGCGACCTGCGATACCTGATGCTCAGGACTCTGGCACCTCGGGGCAAAACGCGACGGGCGCGACAGACGGCAACAGCGCATTGTCAAGGGCTCTTGGTTTTCGCGGCCCCGGCGAATCGCCAAGCCGGGAAGCTGTAGAGGCTACGAAGCGACGGCTCGAACACTGGTGGAAAAAACAGCTCGAGCAAACGCGCGCGCCGCGGCGGTATCGGCGGCTATGATGCGCCGAGGGTGCATTGGAATTGACCAATCTTTCTTCCTTCGCTTTCTCCTTCCGCTTTTAAATTCCTTCTAAACTTAAACTTTCCCTTTTTCCTTTTGCCCGATCCGGCTTAGCCCGTTGATCTCCCGCTTCAAAGGGAAGAGGCAGCAGACATCATCATCATCATCATCGTGTGATCGTGTGTGCCGCCGAAGACGCTTTCCTCCGTGGTATTCGCCGTGTATTGATGCGTTTTAATTGTTTTGTTGAGCTTGTTCGTCGCTTTCGCTGACCACGTTGGAACGTCGCTTTTTGTGCGCTGCGTCATCCGTGTCTTCTGAGTGTACCGCACCTCCAAGCAAAACGATCGTACTCCTTGGGAGAAGGTTCCTTGGTCGCCATGAAAGAAGCAGTTGCCGCATGTCCTGTTCTTGGGTCCCAAGTGATGCTGTCGTGCAGCTAATTACAGGCAAGTAACCGTTTATTTGTTCAATTGTGTATTTGTTGAGAGCTCCAGTAATCAGTTTTCACGCTCGACGAAAGTCGAGGCCCGTTTTTTTCAACAAGCTGCGCACCCGCATAGTTACGCATTCTAATGCTGGAAATGTGCGCTTGTACTATTGTGAGCTAAGTACTGTTCACTAGAGCGGTGTAGTTAATAGTAAAATTGGGTGTGCGAATTTCTGTATTACTTTACAGCTCGTGCATTTTTGCGTTCGGTCTGTGTGATTTGTGTTCCACGCGGACGTGCGTTCGAGCGCTCGCATTTACGTACAGCATGTTTCGACATCGTAGGTAGGCCTGTTTGGATTCTCTTTAATTAAAGGTCGCAAGCCTTAATGTTGACTTTCTGACCACATTATCCTCTCATTATAGTATTTTTCTTTTCATTGAAGGCGAATTTAAAGCACGGGTGCATTACTGAGACGCGTACTTTTATTTGTTCAACAATGTCCCCTGTTTCGTAGAGAGACTTGGGTGTGTACTTGAGTGTACTAGAAGTTGGAACGTTCTCGAGTGTTTTCTATTGTTGCATTCACATAGCGTTCACGATGCGAATTGTTTACGTTCTTACTGTTCTTTATTGAAAAAATTGGACGCTCCTGCCAAATATTTCATTTCATAAGTTGAATTCAAACTTATGAGCAGATTTTTTCCAATGTGATGTTTATCATGGTACTATCCCTTAGTGATTTTATGGAGACAGATCGCGGACTATAGTTGAGGCTCTTAGCGCATGTTGCGATGTTGCTAGCTTGAAGTTTTCTCGGCTTGTTTTGGTTTAAATAAAATGTCTTGGAATATTAACTACGGCTAGGGACACATAAGCTGTGGGTGAAAGGTAAAGTGTGCGATTGTGTGCCTTGACGCACGCCGTTTCTTCGCGGAAGCTACTGGTGAAATCGGAGAGAGAGAGCGGGTGACTTCGGCATGTGTGCTGTAAAAGGGAGAGGAGCGCGCCTTGAGGTGCGTGCTGCGCGCGGCGGCGGTCGTAGCGGCTAAACGTATAGAAGGCCCGCGCGCCTTTTAAGTAATGTGCAGAGCTGAGGTGGCCGTAGCTTCGTGTGTTCTGTCGTTACGCGCGCCTGGATGGCGGTCGTATTATCGCTAAACGTCGGCAGTTGCGTTGAAGCAAGAGGCAAAACTATGCGTTTGCTCGCCTGTGTCCCCATCGAGAATGAATTGATTACGAGTGTTAGTGATAATTGAATTACATCTGTTCATATCTTACCTAAGCGCGAACACAATTTCTGAATTATGTTCGCTCACAATTTAGAAACACTTAGATACAACTACGTGCCGTGCAAATATGGTCTCGCGTTTCTAAAGTGATTTATATAATGAATTTTTTTTTTGCACTTTCGCCCGCTGTCATGGAGGGTGTGTTTTTTTTTCCTCGCGACACAAACTTGAACAAGCCCTCACACACTAATCTGTTTTTCAGACTGTACAGATTTTTTAAATAAAAATCCCATGGCACTCAGGCTGCTATCGCTCTGGCACAGGAGCTTTATGTCAAGGCGGAAATACTTTTCCGCATCTGAAATCGTGACAATGCGTCTAATCAACAAAAGTGGTTAATTAACGTTTTTAATTGAGGAATTCAGTGCTGTTCATATTAGAAAGTTGTAGTGCATGATAATTTATGACATACCTATTTTTTTAGAAATCACGATGGTTGCTTCTCCCACTCCTTTGAAGACGCAACCTTCGTGATTTCTAAAAAATTAGTATGTCATAAATTACCATGCTCTACAACTTTCTAATGTAAACAACGAAGGAACGAAGTTGAAATTTTAGGTGCTTGTTTTTCTTTGTTAGGCACAATATTAATTAGAACTAATACCCCTGTCACAGGCACGTGTAATGTCATTCGCAGCAAATGACATTCATAACAAATGCCATTGCGATCTTGCATTCCGGGTCTACACGGCTATATGAAATGACATTCGCAGTTGATGTCAATGTTTATTGGCAGGCTGCTATGATACCAAAAAGTTACAGATCACGCATTTAATTAATATATTTTCTCTTCATTGTTAGTAACGCAACGGTAAACATTGTCCGGCTGATTCAAAATACACTGCGACGCGATACAACAGCATCAGCAGAAAAAAATCCTCGTACATATCCAAAGCAAGAGTAGCTTAAAGCCGCTCACAACTTGCCGTCGGCAATTTTTGGGGCCGTGACAGCGTTCATGAATTTGTGACCGCGATGAATGATGATCAGTGCAAACGAACGTTAATTGCTCTTCAGCTGCTGTGAATGAAGCCTCATAACCGACTGAAGCGGCTCAATCTTGCTATTGAAAAAAGATCACAGTCGACGAGGGATTTGGAGATGCGCCTACACGCCAATAATTTACGTTGGTTGCTCTTTGGGATTCGACTTCGTCGGAAATTGACAGAGAACTGTGGTGCTTCCCAAGAAAGGAAAATCGGTTTGAAAACACACTCCCTAACCTGGTGTCCAACACGTGCGTCTGTTTTCTGTTACTAGCGAGTGCTACCGCGGCGGCGCTTCACCGAAGCAACAGCGAGCGTTTGTAAACATGGCTGACAGGAGGCACGAGCGTCGAGTCGGAGTCTGGGAAAGAGAATATAGCTGCACAAGTTGCTTCCACTATCGCGTTGTGCGGTAAAAAGTTGCCGAAAAGTTAACAACAACCTTCAATAAACATCTAAACATCGTTTATATTGCTTTAAGACATCGGTTTTGTAATTCCTTGTCAAGCGTCTGTTGACGAGATTACACATGTCGCGCTTGCATGAGTTCGGTGAACACATTCAACGGGCGAATGTCATTAGGTGTGAACATAGGTCGGCGAACTCACGCATGAGTCGACTCACTCAGACTCACTCAGACTCAGATCGAGCCGTGAGTCTGAGTCTGAGTGAGTCCGGGTGAGTAATATTTTGGTGAGTTCTAGTCCGAGTGAGTCCGGTTGAAGAAAATTTTGGTGAGTTTGAGTCCGAGTGAGTTCGGCTAAGGAAAAGTTTGGTGAGTGAGAGTGAGTCCAAAGTGCAAGATATATTTCTTGAGTGAGTCTGAGTGAGTTCTGCTTTTTCTTGCCGACCTATGGGTGTGAATGCATTCCCTATGCCCGTGTAGCAGCAACAAAAATATTATTGTCTGTTATTTTTCATTAATATAACACTCAAGTCACCAATTAAAAAAGCTCCGCTCCCAATGATCTGCTCGCGGCTGTCCAGCGGGCCGGAAGGCTCGGCTGTTCCGTGAGGTACCCGGAAGGCCGGCTTGCCGGTCTCTACGTGGGAATGAGCCGGGTGCGCGTACCAGTCGCGTTGCGCAGGCCCAATAAAGTTGTTTTCCGTTCCATTTCATCACAAAGGTTTCGCGTGGTACGAATTTCAGTGGCGAAATCGAAACTGATTGGGCCCGGCACGCACGAAGCTCGGACTCTCTGTTGCCCAACACCAGAACGACCCTTGTCAGGGAAGTGACAAAATTTAAATGAAGGCGAGCCGAAGCAGAATCTGGTCGGAGAAATCTCCAAGCATGCTGAAACACACAAGTAGACAGCTTGTCGTTTCCATGTGATGGGTGGTGCTTATGTGTTTCTTTCACAAACTATAGAGGGGCGCGAAAAACTATTTCGCCTGTCTGCAAGAAGCGCCGAAATGGCTGCCCCAGAGTTTTATGCTTCCCAGGCAGAGAAAAAGGTTGACATTGCGGTTTTCTTTTGCATAATCTGGAAGAAATGGATAAGCACCAAACATTACACGCAAAAGGTGATACGCTGACCAATAATCTCGCATGTTGCCTGGAGGCATGAAGTCTGCCAGTACGAGAACCTCACGATGAATGAACGAAAGAAAATTTAAGGGCTCGTTTTTTTTTTTAAGATACTACTTTAATCAAAACCAACAGACAATTTAGAAATAACGTCCCCATACCTTCCTTGGCTAGTCTTAAATGTATTGTGGTAATTATCATACAACTTATACAATTTTATTTATTTCACAGTTCACAGTGAAATACAAATACTTTGTGGGTAATCTTCTGTTTGTATTGAAAAGACGGGATATCTTGGTGCCCCCCAAAAACTACTGTTAAAGATATGAAGAACACTGTAGACGAGGCTGCTCGTTGTGAGATGTTCGACAGTTTCTTTTAGAATGTTGGCTGCTGTTTATTCTATGCAGTTCTGGAATGACTTCACAGCTCTGACGAAGATAACACCACTCCAGAAGGTTTCACAAGCCACTGATACATGGACTAAAATGTCAGCGATGAAAAAAAACCGCCAGGCCTGCTCGGAATGCGCAGCACAGTCACAGCGAAAGCTGGGAGAGCACCATTTCTAAAACCCGTTGCAATCTATCTTGGGGCTACTAATACAGGTACGCTTGCAAGGTACCCACTACTCCGTTAATTGGTTCGGTGGCTGATGACGACGAAGAATTATGGCTGAGCCCTTTGTAATGGGTTGGAAGCATTCAACGACCCCCCTCGTAATGCAATTCATATTGTGTGACGCCTGGTTACACAAATGGCATTCTGTGACGCCTGGTTATCGTTTCACTCTTCTGCCACGTTATATTGCGCATGTTAACGCGGTTCCTTCCCGACATAATGCTTGTATAGGGTTTTTGTGCGCCGGATTTTCGAGTACTGGCATGGCTCAGTGGTAGAACACTGGGCTGGCACGGAGCGGACCCAGGTTCGAACCCCGTTCCATACTGAACATTTTTTTTTCTTAAAGTTTTTTTTCTTATTTCGTGCGATAGCGGTTACGGACACCGGCGGCGGCGGCGGCGGACAACTACGGCACCCTTGTTGTGATCTCATAACAGCTTTCGCTGTAAAAGGTCTGTTGGGATGAACATGCTATGCAAATGTTGCCAAGAGCACAGAAAATGGATCCCCCCAGGCTCAGAACAAGACGTGAGTACACCAGAATGTTAGTGCACCTTGGCTTGTAGTTGAATTGCAAGAAGCTGTAGACGTTAAATTTGGAAAAAAAAATATTACAATCATGGTGTTCTTTAGAGACCCACACTTATTTTTCTACCCTACAGACACGCAAGCGGTGCCCAGCGTACCACTGTCATCGATGTGCAAAGAAGTTTATTCTATGCGCTATCATGGATCGGTAAAATTTTCTCTCATGAAACTAACAAAGCTGTTCAAGGAGCTGCTGTCACTGAACTTACAATTACGCTGGTTTTTTTTAGCCAATTAAGTCAATTAGGTTACTGAGGGCATATATACCTTTCCTTATATACCTGTGGGTATATTTATTGACTTATTGTGTCTTTTCAAATGCACCATTTCAAATGCCGCAATCTGCCTTATCAGAGTAGAAATAACTCATTACCATTCTTAGAATATTATATACATCCATTGGAAATGAAACTTGTTCATTTACGTATCTAATATTTAAAGGGACACTAAAGGGGAAAACGATTTTTCGCGTATTAGTTAAGCACAATTTCACAATCCCGAAAACACCACTCTTACCGCGACACGACGCTTAGTAAGCGAGAAAACACGCGAAAAGAAAATGCGCATGGATGACGCCACCTTGAGATTCCCGCACCAAACACCGTGACGTCATAGATTCTGAAGGCGTCTACTAAGTCCTACGTAGCTTCTAATCAATAAAAATGAGGTGCATTGTCATCTGTGGGTGCCATAGAACTAGCACACGAAGTTTCAGAAAATTTCATCGAGCCAATGTCGCTAAAATACGAAAAATACATTTGGAATCTCTGACGTCACGCGCGCAGATATCGGCGCCAAATTAAAAAAAATAAAACTTTAACCTTGATTTTCTCCGCTAATAATGAACCTATGATAATGAAACTAATGGCATTAGAGTTCTCAGAGTGCATTTTGTCAACCTAAACCAAGTCATTGTTTCACTTTAGTGTCCCTTTAATTCTTGATATATACCTTTTCTTAGTTTTTTTTTATTCAAGGCTTGCAAATTTATTATGTTTATTTCGTATATTTACCATTTATTTTTATAATGACGCAACTTTTAAGAAAGTGCAGAGCACATGGAGAACATGAACAAGAAAAGGTGTGTTCACACACAGATGCACACACCCAGGTGGTCTGACGGTACTTCAGTCTTGTCAGCTGGGCAACGTAGCTCATGGATACAATCGCGTGAACAGCTCCCTACTAAGAGGCTAGCACAATGGATTTGTGTCCATACGTATGAGGAGGCCAACCTCTCAGCCCTGTCAGCAAAGTCCTTTCAGTGGGTCTGAAGTTTGCAGTTCATAGCGCCTGTGTGTGTCCCTTTTTCCATCTGTGTTTTCCTTCAAGTGCTACCTTTCTTATAAATTGATTGACGACATGCCCAGACTGCGACCATTACACTGCATGTTTTAAACTGCACAAATGAAAAAAAAACACACAGAAGATGACTGAATAACACAAACGCTTGTGTTGTTTAGTCCTCTTCTATGTGTTTTTGTTTTTCGCGCTGTTTAAAGCATGAAATCAAACCACCTGGCCCAACTCACCCTTTTTCTGCAGTTCATTACACTTGCGTCATTGATCCCTACTCCTATTCAACACCCCCTCTTAAAGCCTTGAAGAATATTTTTCAAACAAGTAAATAATTAGGCAGTACACTCATGGCCCTCCTGTATAGAAATAGTCAGAGCTTGTATAGACTTACATTTAAATGTAGGAGTGTAACAGCTTCATTCCTATTATCCTTAATCACTGCCTAAAATTTTTATTTACGTGTTCTGTGAAAGTTGGCTATCACATTTATGTTGCATGCAAGCATGGTTAAAGTGAACACATTACCCTATTGAGCCACTGCTTTGTTGAATGAACACTGCACAAGCTTCTTGAAAGCAAGTAATGAGAAAATAATAAACAGGGGATGTGTACTGGAGAATACCTTTCTACAAGTGTACTTATTTTTTTCATGGCTGCAACTGACTTTTCCTCAGTGGACCTACTTTTTTCATGGCTGCAACTGACTTTTCCTTAGCGCTTGTGTGTATGTACTTCATACCCTCTTTTCCACTCCAAACAAATGAAAGAGAGGGCGACTGCCAACACGGGAATAGGGACAATGATAGGTCGCCGCTACGAAGTCGGTGAGTGAAAAGGAAACAGGTATTCCGTCAACAAAAAAGGACAAGAGCAAGAAAAAGGCGGGGAGAGGGTACACGTTTCGCTGTATTATGGTTGTCGGTTAGTAATGGTAGGACAGAACTTGTTAAAAGGAAGCCTTAACACTCATCGCTTTCCGTTGTCTACATACCATATCGCATGCATTCAAGAGCCTCCTTTGAAACGTTTCTACTTGTTCGCTGGAGTATATTAATCTTGTGAATGCAACTTAAGAATACCTTTCTTTTCACTCACCCAATTGGTCACGGCGACCTCTCATACTCCCCCCCCTCCCCCCCCCCCCCCACCCCGCGTTTGAATTTGCTGACTCCTCCTCCTTTGTTTGGATTGGAGAAGAGGGTATAAAGCATAATCACAAAAGCGCTAAGGAAATCATTTGCAGCCTGGAAAAAAGTCAGTCCAGTTGTCGAAACGTCGGCTCCAGTACACACACACCCTGTTTCCGAATTTCATGCCAAGCTTCCATCCTGCCCTTCCTGCCATTCTTTTGAAAACAGGTAGTTACAGATACTGTTGAAATGCTTCACTAACTTTGTTATGAATGTTTGAAATCATTCATTGCTTCCTACTGAAATAATCTTCCATAATTTTAATTTTGTCACAGACACCCTGGCACATGCAGCACTGACTATAGTTTCTGTGAACATGAAGGAATGAACGGCACACACAGCTTTATTTGTGCAAGAGAATGCGAGTCTACAGAACATTATGTACCCAATGTCACTGCATGTTAGCAAACGAAAATTGAAACAAACTGCATGGCAGCCAAATAGCTATTGCTAGCCGAGGCCAATGGTGCAGTTACGACAGCTATGCCATTGTACCAAAACAAGAGATACCAATAAATAACGTGTGACACAGATGCTTTCATTGCTCTGACAAATGTAAACGAGTAAGTTAATTGTGAGGGTCAGACAGTATTTTTTTTTGTAATGCATGACATTGCTTTCTGCTCTTCCATTCATTTTCTGTTAATGCTACTTTGCAGTGTATATAATAGCCTTGCAACATGGGCTCACTTTAGCCAGCACATAATTTCAAGATGGTGTTTTGTCATTGACAGCATTGTTTTGCATGTCGCTTTGCAAGACAGCAGTTGCTCCTGCAAGCATATACTTGCTTTTTATCTGATGAGTGTAAGCAGAAATCATTTTAACATAATTGCTATTGAAACACGATTGCGAGGCCTCAGGTCGTTTTTGTGCCTTTTTTGTTTGCTCAGTGACATCCACTACTTTTACGCAGTGAGAAATCACTCAAGAAATTCATACGAGACGATCCTTTGTCAGCGTTATTATGTCTATGCTTGTGAAAGGCATTTTGGTCATGTAATTGTTCTGCTCTGGCATGTCAGCTGTATACTAACACAGCTGACTTAATTTTATGTGGTGCTTCGTACATTTAACACAGATGTTCTGCGTTTTATACAATATGTTCATACAACTTCCGGTGGTGTGATGCGACAAGCACATTCACTGTAAATTTCCCCGCAGGGGCGTCTGCGCAAGCAGGCGTTTGGTGTGTGGCGACACCACGGACCCGAGCTAACGGGGGGGGGTTTCGACTCCCTCCCACGCCTCGCCGTGCGTGGCTGAGCCGTGTCCGGGGAAAAGGGGATCCTGGGGGTTGAGCTGACGCCGGGTGTTTGGACCTTTAAGGCCCCCCCGGCAGAGGTAACACACCCCTTTGGCCCCGGCTTCACGTAGACGGCACCCCTGGGCTGACCCACCCAGGGGAAATCGGCAGTCGCCCTTTCCTATCTCTCTATTTCTCTACATCTTCGTCTTTCACTCTCACTTTACATCTTTCCTGTCTTCTCCTTTCTTCAATTTACTTCCATTTTTTCGTGGCGGCGAGTGTTAACCTTGTGTATTTATCCAACCTCGGATAGTTATATTAGGTTATAGTAGCGGCGTACTACTGGCGTTGTGCAAACATTCTTACATGTTCTGCCACGTCCCCTTGTTGGGCTCCGTGGTAGGTGGTAGCCGTCGCTGCCGAACAAACAATTTTTCTTCTATAATCCCTCCAACCCTTCATCTACCGATCGTGCCCACAAAAGGGTACGCACCGATGCAAGTGAATTTTTCCGGCCCAAAAACAAAGAAACCTTCTCAAAATACCACGTCCTTCATTGTGAACAACCATCAGAAAAAGCAAGAACTATTTCACCTTTTCTTGTCGCCAAATGCCTGAAAGACACTATAGGAACCGGTTATAAGGCCACAAAGATGGCAAGCGGGGACCTGCTCCTCGAACTAAAAGACAAAGAGCAGTACGATAAGCTTTCACACCTAGTATCTTTTGGAAACATACCCGTCTCTGTGAGCGCACACCGAAGTATGAATACTGTTAAAGGTGTTGTATCTGATGACGATCTGATTAGCCTCAGCGAGGATGAACTGCTGGAAGGTTGGACAGACTCCAACGTTACCCATGTACAGCGCACCAAGATCAGGCGTGACAACAACGAAATACCGACTAAACATCTGATACTTACCTTTGCCTGCAACACATTACCCGAAACAATACAAACTGGCTACGTGAAACTCGCAGTAAGACCATTCATTCCAAACCCGCGGCGTTGTTTCAAATGCCAGAGGTTTGGTCACGCGTCCCAGAGCTGCCGAGGGCAGCTTACTTGTCCTAAATGCGCAACGACAGGCCACTCTACCGAAGACTGCACTCAGGAAGAGACGCACTGTGCAAACTGCGATGGAAATCACCCCGCGTACTCCAGAGCCTGCCCGGCCTGGAAGAAAGAAAAGGAAATAATAACACTGAAAATAAAGGAAAACATAACGTTCCGAGAAGCACGACAGCGTGTTTCATTGCTTTTTCGCCAAACATCTTTTGCCGAAGTGGTGCGACAGGGGACAGCACCACAACGGCCTTTCGCGGTTGCCCGGAACACGCGCAGCGTGCCCAGGCAACTGCCACTTGTCCCCGTGGTGGGTGCAGCCAAGGCTGCCCTGCCCACAGCACAAACGGCCACACCAGCCGCCGCTCAAGCCCTGGCAGCAGCCAGAGCAGCCAAAGAGGTCCCCTCGACCTCTGGCGCGGTGAGGCTAAAGGCTTCGTCCGCCGTGACGAAGCCTACCCAAATTATTCAACGCGGAAATTTGGGCTAGTTGGTGGGTGTGAAACTTGTGCATCTTGGCAAGCGCAGCGGAACAAAAAGACAAGAGAAAGGAACACGTAGACAGGACGGGCGCTAGACTAGCGCCCGTCCTGTCTACGTGTTCCTTTCTCTTGTCTTTTTTGTTCCGCTGCGCTTGCCAAGATGCACAAGTTTGCCTACCCAAAGCACACACCGCTCGACAGAGCGACTGTCTGTCGTCTCGAGAGAGGCGATGGACACCTCATGTCCACCGGCGCAGACTGCGCCGAAGGAGCGGCGGCAATTTCCCGACCGCTCCAAAAGAGACAAAACCCTAATTACAGGGCCTGGTGAAGGCTCTGTAAAATAGACCACTATCCCTTCATGTCACCTAAATTTAAATAACTGCACGTTCCACATATATATATTTGCTTACTTTTACTTCTTTCGATCGTCTCATCATGGCTTTTATTATACAGTGGAACTGCAGAGGTTTTATCCATAACTTAGGTGACATCAAGGACATCATCAATTCACTCTCCCCAGTGGCCTTTTGTCTACAAGAGACCAACTTGGGTCCAAAAAACACTAATTTCCTAAAAGGTTTTACTGTAGTCCGAAAGGACCGCGAACTTGCTAACCGACTATCGGGAGGAGTCGCCATTGTTATAAAAGGCGGCATCCCAACCCGAGTGTTATGTAATAGGTTCGGGGAGCATGTGTCAGAGACGTCTCCAAGGGCAACCAAGAAGAGGACACCACGGCACGGCACACAAACATCTATTCAAACACACGAAAGCAAAAATGAACAAGACACATACTTCAAATACACAAGATAAACGTCAAAATTGTCTCTACATAAGAGTTCAAGTTATATGACGCTCACAGTTTGTGATGGGGCGAAGCGGTCGTGGCGTTGTCCCTCGCAGACTCGTTCGACGCGACGCGGCAGAGGGCTTCTGTCCGGTTCTTCTGCGTCGAGACTACTAGGCGCCAGGAACAGGAGACGTGCCGGTTGCGAAGCCCCTCGGACGTTGGCGCCCGACCAGGTACTTCCGACAGAGGTTGGCCTCCCGGACGTTCACGCTCGGCCAGGCCAACGCGTCTTCACTGCTCGGGATCCTTGCTTCGTCTGATCGGCCGACGTGGCCTGCTCTATTTCTTCTTCTTTTTTCATTCTTTTTTCTCTGTCCACGCGGCACGTGCAGCACAGCGTCTACCATGCGAGGCCAGTCCTGCTGCTGGGCGCGTGCTTGCGCGTTTCTGTAGCCACTTCGTCGTCTTCTTTTGCGGCGTCGCTGCACTTCACCACACTTAGCCCCCATTTCGAGAAGTGTTCGAGGGGAACACTTTGTTGTGAAATCGCGCACTAGGGCATTGTTCCGTGGAAAGCACTGTCACACAAACAACAATGCACTGTAGAGAGATATACACATGTAATGGTCATGTTACTCATGAGTCACTCAATGGTTATACAAAGTTAACACATATACACATGGCGCAAGTGTAGTTATCTCACTAGAAGTAACTGAATAATTGGGGCTTATGTGCTTTCGCATGCAGGACCACACGAACTGCGACTCATGTAGTCGGCCCCCACGTTAGTTGCTCCAGAGATATAACGTACAGAAAAATCATATTCTGTTAGAAGCAAGCTCCAACGGAGAATGCGTGTATTGAAGACCTTGTTTGAGTTTATGTATTGTAGGGGCTGGTGGTCTGTTTCTGCATTTTCAGGAAATACTCCTCTGAACCGCTCACGGTAGCCTTCACTAGTATAACGAAACTCTTGCAGGAGTGTTAACTTTAGGGTTTCGTAATCCAAACAATCCTCCGGCGACATTCTGCCTATTACTGTTAAAGCTTTCCCTGCGAGGCAAAGGCTTAAAACAGAAGCCCAGTTTTCTTTCGGCCATTCTTGGCCGACCGCTACACGTTCAAACCTCTGAATGTAGGCGTCTAGGTCATCCCTGTCTTCGTTGAAGAGGGGGATAAGTTTATGGGGACTGATCAGTTTTTTGCTAGGCGCAGCCGCGCTTTCTTCAGCATCATTAGCTGTATCATTCACAGCTCTCTGCGAACGAAGCTCTTCAAGGCGCAACTTCTTATCTAAAATCTCGCGCTCTAACTGAAGCTTACGGCTTTCAGCTTCAAGATTACGGTTTTCAGCTTCAAGCTTACGGCTTTCAGCTTCCCGTGCTTCGGCTCTTTCGTCACGTGCTTTCTTGGCCTGTTCATCTGCCCAGGCTCTAAGTTCAGTGCCTTCTAAGCCAAGCTTTGCACCCGCCAGAACTAACTTATCCATGTCCATCTTCTGTCGGCCCTCAGCGGTGCGCTCCGACTGCACTGCTCCGACCTTCTTATATTTAATAAATCAAGGAGAAAGTCCTGTCGCGGACGCCATTGTTATGTAATAGGTTCGGGGAGCATGTGTCAGAGACGTCTCCAAGGGCAACCAAGAAGAGGACACCACGGCACGGCACACAAACATCTATTCAAACACACGAAAGCAAAAATGAACAAGACACATACTTCAAATACACAAGATAAACGTCAAAATTGTCTCTACATAAGAGTTCAAGTTATATGACGCTCACAGTTTGTGATGGGGCGAAGCGGTCGTGGCGTTGTCCCTCGCAGACTCGTTCGACGCGACGCGGCAGAGGGCTTCTGTCCGGTTCTTCTGCGTCGAGACTACTAGGCGCCAGGAACAGGAGACGTGCCGGTTGCGAAGCCCCTCGGACGTTGGCGCCCGACCAGGTACTTCCGACAGAGGTTGGCCTCCCGGACGTTCACGCTCGGCCAGGCCAACGCGTCTTCACTGCTCGGGATCCTTGCTTCGTCTGATCGGCCGACGTGGCCTGCTCTATTTCTTCTTCTTTTTTCATTCTTTTTTCTCTGTCCACGCGGCACGTGCAGCACAGCGTCTACCATGCGAGGCCAGTCCTGCTGCTGGGCGCGTGCTTGCGCGTTTCTGTAGCCACTTCGTCGTCTTCTTTTGCGGCGTCGCTGCACTTCACCACACCGAGCTATCACGCTTAACACCTCTCTGGAGGCTATTGCTATCACCGTTTTAGCGCATAAAACCATCTCCATCTGTTCATTGTATATACCGCCACATCAACCTTTAACCGTCCATGACCTCGAGAGCCTAAGAGTACAACTGCCTCAGCCATTCGTTTTAGTCGGTGATTTTAACGCTCATTCTACTCTCTGGGGCAGCGAAAAAACTGACCAGAGAGGACAAGTTACTGAAGATTTTATCCTGACGAACAGCATATGTCTTTTAAACTCCAGGGCACCAACATATTTCTCACCGAGCTCCCGTAAATTCAGTTGCCTTGATTTGGCGTTTTGCTCACCTTCTGTTTTTAGTGATTTTAACTGGAACGTTCTTGACACTTCCTATGGAAGCGATCATCTACCGGCTCGCATCAAAACATCTCCTACATCACCCATCATCAACACTAAGCCACGTAGTTGGCTAATACAGCGTGCCGATTGGAGTATGTTTACTGAGAACGTAAAGGTAGAAGACGTGGTTTCGTCGGAACTGAGCATCGATGAGATGAATGAGCAACTAACCGCAATGTTGATAGCAGCAGCTGATAAATCGATGCCACAGTCTTCTAGTCACGTACGGAAAAAACTGAAGCCGTGGTGGACTCCGGAGTGCACAGAAGCAAAGAAGCTACAAAATAAAGCGTGGGGTATCCTGAGAAGGTACCCCACTCATGAAAATTTAGTTAATTTCAAGCAGGCGCAAGCCAAGGCACGGTATGTGCGGAGGCTGGCCGCGAAAGTGTCATGGCAAAAATATGTCTCATCCATAAATAGTACAGTCCAATCTAAAAAAATATGGGAGCAGCTGAGGAAGTTCAGGGGTGACTATTCATCCTACACAATACCATTACTCACAAATGCGGGCATTTAGACATCAATACAAGAACAGGCAGACATACTGGGGGGACCACTTTTATAAAGTTTCATGCTCAGCAAACTATTCCGATGCATTTCTAAAACACAAACAGGCTACCGAAAAACAGAAACTACCCACCACTGGTTTTCTACAAGAAGCATACAACAGTCCACTAATGTTACATGAATTAAAAAGAGTGCTCTCGAATGGGAAAAAAAACGGCGGTGGGTGCAGACCGCATTCATTATTCAATGTTGGCACACCTTTCAGAAGAATCAACACAGGCACTTCTTGACTTTTTCAATACAATATGGGAATCCGGCACGATGCCAAAACAATGGGAAAATGCAATTATAGTTCCCTTCCTCAAGTCCGGTAAACCCCCGACATGTCCTAGCAGCTATAGACCCATTGCTTTGACAGGTTGCTCGGCGAAATCTTAGGAAAGCATCATAAATATTGGGCTCTCATTCATACTAGATTCTAGAAACCTCCTAGACTCTCATCAATGTGGATATAAGAAGGGCTGTTCAACGACCGACCATCTCGTACGGCTTGAACATGAAATACGAGAAGCCTTTCTCTACATGCAGCACTGCCTCGCAGTCTTTGATTTAGAGAAGGCTTACGACACCACGTGGAGATATGGAATTTTGAGAGACCTCGCTGACTTAGGAGTACGGGGTAAAATGCTAAAATGTCTGGCCGATTTCATGAGCAATCGCACGTTTCAGGTTCGTCTGGGTACAGTACTGTCGCATTCTTTTGTACAGGAAAACGGCGTGCCGCAAGGCTGCGTCCTCAGCACCTTATTTATAGTCAAAATGAATTCCGTTAAAAACGTAATACCACCCACAGTCATGCACTCCCTATATGTAGATGACCTTGAAATAGCTTGTTGTGCCTCGAACTTATCAGCCTGCGAGAGGCAACTGCAAATGACAATAAATAAACTGGCGCAATGGGCTAGCAAAAACGGTTTCCGCTTCTCAACAGAAAAAACTGTGGCTGTTCTGTTTACACAAAAAAAGGGGACTATTTCCTGAACCAACACTGAAACTAAACTCTACAGTATCAGTAAAACAGGCACACAAATTTTTAGGACTGACATTCGACGATAAACTAAACTTTGTGTCCCACATGAATACACTAAAAAGAAAGGCGAATAAGGCACTCAACCTTTTGAAAGTGCTATCGCATAAGCAGTGGGGTTCCGATCGACTATGTCTCCTGCGTATTTACCGTTGTGTTGTTCGCAGCATCTTGGATTATGGTTGTGTAGTTTACAGCGCGGCACGCGAATCCTACATCAAGCGTCTGGACCCTATACATAATCTTGGTCTGCGCTTGTCCAGTGGCGCCTACAGGACATCGCCGGTGCAGAGTCTCTATGTCGAGTGTAATGAACCCTCCCTGTGCCAGCGAAGAGTGCAATTAACTTTGTCCTACGTTTTAAGGATAAGGTCGTCACCAACGCACATATGTCATGATATTACGACAACATGCAACACACGCATACACTATTCGAACAAACCACACTCAATTAAACTGCTGATTCTACGGTTTGAAGAACATTGCTGTACATACGGTATTCCTGATGAGGCACTCAATGTCGCTGAAAAACTACAGAGACTACCTCCATGGCTTGACCTGGCGCAGCTTTGTGACTTCACACTAACCTACCTAAAGAAAAGAAACACGCCCCAAGTACACATAAAACAAGAGTTTCGTGCTCTTCAGGAAAAGTAAAGAGTACACTGAATTTTACACAGATGGCTCCAAAACAAAGAAACACGTTGGAATAGGAATCGTCACAGGGGAAAGCACAATCAGCGTCAATCTCCCTATTTGTATTTCCATTTTTACAGCGGAAGTTGATGCTTTATTGGAAGCAGTAGAAAGAGTCATCACGGGCCAACACACGAAAGCTATTATATACACAGACTCTCTCAGTGCACTGAAAGCCCTTCATTGGGAATCAGAATGTGAACCCTTACTTGGCGAAATTTTAAACAAAGTGTATTTAAATAGTGAGACTAATACTATCCGTTTTTGCTGGGTACCTAGTCACACGGGGATCCCAGGCAATGAAAAGGCCGATGAATGCGCTTCTCTGGCGGCGCAGAAGCCAGTTACAAGAATAAACATTCCTCTAAAAGATATCCAGCGAGCAATTCGGGCGGCTCTGCGGTCTAAATGGCAACAGCAATGGGACAGCTGTGTCAATAACAAGCTCCATGTTTTCAAACCCTTCATTAACGAATGGAAAACATGTAGTCACCAAGAACGCTACATTGAGGTTATATTATGTCGACTCCGAACAGGGCACGCACATCTCACACACAACTACCTACTTAGGAAGGAACAACAACCAACATGGGAGAAATGCCAGGAACCACTAACAGTCGTACATATCCTAATTACATGTCCTTATCTTGAAACACAAAGACGCAGATATTTTGCCAAGCTGTACAAACACCACATACCCTTACACCCCAGCATAATCCTAGGAGACGACCCACTTGCTCCATTGCGTAACGTTTTCAATTTCCTACGGTCGACTGGCTTTTTAGATAAACTGTGAAATCATGTAACTAAAACTAATTACACCTAACAACTTGTGCCTGGCGCATCATAGCCTAAGTTGCTTTTGCGCCAATAAACCCAACTAACCAACCAACCAATCATTGTACATTTCACTGTAATATTTTGTATGGTAGTTCTGCTTATTCCTTTCTTAGTAAGGTCATTTGTTTTATATTAAAGGCACTCACGCTATTTCACTGCCGTATTTAATCATAGTTCAACGTGCTTCGTTGTACTTATATGTAAAAGAAAAGGCATACTTAAAATCTTGAGTGCTCCCCAACGTTATTCCTTCCATATCAGGATTTCAAAATTCTTAGAGCATCAATTGAAAAACACAAGTAGAGAATAGCAGTGTGATGAGCAATACAGTTGCACGGTGACTGAATTGCACAGCAAATAAAACTAAATTGCAAAAAAAACTTGACAAAACGACAACAAAATACCGTACGTATACTGTGGGGCATGCATCATTCACATCTTCACTTCCTCCTGCCGTTCGTTTCTTTGTGATGAAGCGCCAGCATGCTCTATTCTTTATCTTAACGGGAATGAATTCTTGTTTTCTTTTCTGTTTTTGTGTCACACAGTTCATTCATGTTAGCTGATTCAGAATACAAATGTAATTATATTTATAGCAATTGTTTTCAATGACCGCTCACGCATTTTCAAGCCTCTTAAAGGGCCCGTCAACAGCCCCGAGGTCCAAAAATTGTTATGAAGAGAAATATGCGCACTTTTGCTCTGTGAATATGCTGCCGCAAGAATTTTGTGAATACGTGCTATAATAAGGAAGTTATAGGGGTTGGAACATCCATTTTAGCTGGCTTAAAATTTTCGCGTGGCCTCGCCACCCTTCTCCGCCACAGGGAGGAGAAGGCGTAGCCCGTTGTCGTGACTCCACCCACTTCGGCAACGTGACATGACGTCAGCAATTGACGTCATCGGTGGGCGAAGCACGTGCGTGCAGGCGCACCTGTATGCCGTTGTGCGAGGAATGCACGCGCGACGACGGCGAGGCCAAAACTGCATCACCGCAGGGCCAAGAAACAAGGGGCAGTTTCGTAGCGGTGGGTGTGGACAGGAACTGACGCGACCTGGTTTAGACCAATCGACGAGCTCAGTGCCCCGTCAAGTCGGCGATCGCCGACTTGACGTCACTGCGCGTACAACGAGGATTGGTCAAACGTAGGAAAGCAGCGCGGGAATTGTTTTTCGAAATGGAGGGTCTGCGGGGCGCGGAGCGCTGTAATATTTGGGAAACGTGATCGCCGCGATCTACTGTACGAATTAGCGAGCTTGTTTGGGGGCTGTTAAAAAAAGTAGGAGCCTGTTGACGGGCCCTTTAACGAGGCAAAGGCAATGGAGAGGAATGTATACATAAAATTGAGCGCGCAGTCTCAAAAGTGGCGATCGGCCACATTCAATGACACGACTCCTTTAGCACTCATGAAAATGCAGAATGTACAGTCGCGGCCACTGTTAGATGCAACACTCGAATGAGCACCTTTCTTATTGCTGGCCCCCTAACTGCAAGTGGATGGAGAAACATTGAACGTGCGCTTTACTAGTTTGCCCGAAAGAGTCTGAGCTGTCAACCACCAGTAGCCTTATGCAAATTTAAGCTTTTGTTTTTATGCAAGAAAATGAAATCTAGACGTGCTCTGCGTGCATGTGTTGCATCTAACAGTGGCCGCGACTGGCACAAAGTAGCCACCAGCGGCAACCTTGAACCCGTGATTGGAGTTGATAGTTATTGACAACCGCTGACAAGAACGCCATAATACTAAGAATTGTGTTGTAGAAAAGCATTCGTCAGAAGAACGAGTTTCTACTTGAATGTCATTACTTCAAAAACAGAACTTTTTTTGTTATCCTATACACAAGATAGTCGCTCCCATATGTGTCCGCGCTTTTGTGGAGTTTTTCGCATGCGTCATATGTAGTGTGACACATCTACGTGTGACTATACTAAAACACTGTCGTCACTCATTGACGTTTACGTGTTTTACTCCGTCAAGAAAAGTTACCGGAATTGTAAAACTTTTTTCAAAGGAAGTGTTCTGTGCGTTTAGAACGCTCAAGGCGTGACGCGCGATTCATGTTCTCACAGATTCGCGTCATCTGATCCACAGTTTCGTCATCACGGTAATGAAGTCACCCCCGTGACCTCATAATGGCACTATGCTATGTATGTCATGACGCAAGCGACATTCATGGTATAATATATTTGTGCCATGACCAGTAACTCATAGTCATGATGATGATGATTTCTTGGTGGCCTATGGCACAAGGACCAAGTAACTCATAACAACGCAGTTATGCCATTCCACGGCAAATTTTGCGTATATAGTGTGAAGAACCACGAAAGCACCAACATGTTATCATGCATGTCATGATGTACTACACGAGACGCATCACATGATATTTACTTCGATGGATACAGCGGGGAGTTGGTACGAAAGGGAGGAACTGCATAACAAAGCGCTGACGATCAACTGAGCGCAGGTTTATTGCAACAGGAAATTATATACGTAAGAAGGCAAGAAAATAAGGGCGCGTGAAAGACAAAATGGCCCATGTTATGTGGATATTGGAAAACGGTAAGGCAAGTGCAATATATTGTTCCCCACGTGTCAAAACAGCTCCAATCTACCCGACAAGAGCGCTATCTCCTTTTCAAAGAGAACAACTAACAATTTAATAGCGCATGTGTTCACTTTCCTGTAGATTAATAATGTAAACGCTTGGTGGATTTCGCAATTAACCCGGTTGAAATAACCATGCAGTCATCAAAAAGTGCATCGCAACCGCAGGCAAAACAGTGTTTTTTTTTTAATGTTTTCTTGCTTGAGCACCAGCTGCAAACTTTTCTCATTGGGGCGCATTCGCGGGTGCTCGCACACGCGCTATTTCGGCAGACATCAGGAGGCGGTTCGTAAACTTATTGCGCTCTCAACGTTTACTTCGAGTTTGGAAGAATGAGAGAACCGAAACCGCATCGGTCTTTAGAGCGGCCGTATTCCCATAAAGCAGCGTTTTGGTGAGTTACGCGAGGTAGGAGCCAAAAGAGTTAGCTCCTAGCCTTGCTTAGTATAACATTCTAATCTGTTGCTATCGCATTCGTTGCTTCGCCCAGACGCCGCGGTGGCGTAGTGGTTACGGTGCTCAGCTGCTGACCCGAAGGTTGCGGGTTTGATCCCGGCTGCGGCCGTCGCATATGGAAGGAGGCGAAATGCTAGATGCCCGTGTACTGTGCGATTTCAGAGCACGTTCAAGAACACCACGTGGTCGAAATTCCCTGAGCCCTTCACTACGGCATCCTTCATAATCATATCGTCGTTTAGGGACGTTAAACCGCAGATATGATTATTATTTCCTATTACACCATATGAGACCAAAGTTATAGGGTTACATCTGCACACACTGCAATATGACAGACACTCTGGCGCATATCCTACTGCAGTGCACACCAAGCGTCTCAGTGCTACAAATACAAATGCGGACCCAAACCTCCTCAGTGAAGCGTGGGAGGCTGCGATCTCCAAGTGGGAGCTGGTCGACGAGCGACAACTCTTCGCCCGAGCCCGGCGGGCGGTCCAGGCCTGAGGGTTCCTGGAATAAGAGACCCTCCCACCTTCACTCACAAGCCTTTCTACAATAAAAGTTTTCTCTCTCTCTCTCTCTCGTTCGTCCTAGGAAGGAAACTATATTTTATTTTATTTTTTTAAACTCACGCGATCGCCGCAAAGGCGAAGCGAACGCTCAGCTCGCGCGCTCACGCGATCTTTTCCGTCTCTCACACGACCTTAAAAAACGGTATGTGCATTATGATTTCAGTTTGAATGCAAATGCCACAGAGAGCGTTGTTAAGCGGGGTACACGAAGCGCGGTCGTATACTGAATTTCGGCATCTGGGCAAAACCTTTCGCTTCTGTGTGCCGAAAGCCACCCCTGATCGTTCTCGCTGCCTAGCAGCTGTGAACAGTGAACTACCTCTTTGGGAGAGTGAAGCGCGAAAGAGTGCGCAAACTTGCGCGGTCAGCTTTTATTTAAATTTGTAAGTTGGTAACTTTTGTCAGCCCACGTCAATTTACAAAATATTTCTTGCATTCATCTCAGTATATTGCAGGGAATGCGCTTTAGTGTAGTACGCGGCGGGTAAAATGTATGTGCACTGCACCTTTTGCAGTACTTCTTTCGAAAAAACTTTAGAACCATCATTTTGTTACTTTATTTCGTCATAACCTTCATTTTATGTTTCGAACACTGCACATTTTACAGGCCCACATTTAACTCACTTGTTATTAATTTTCTTGCATCACTTAGGATGCCACTCATGAGCATGAGGTTCATTGGCCAAGAAGCACCCCACATCATCAGATACATGACATAATTGGTGTTGCTGAGCACAAGTTAAAGAAACATCGGACAAAACAAACATTGGTGCTAATTCAAAATAAAATGTGCCCTGCTTTCGCAACTTCCCGCTTACAGTGCGTGTAAAAAAAACGACTTGAAAAATCATCATTGGCCATTGTGGGTCCGATTTCTAGATTTGACCGCGTATCCAAGAAAGGTCATACTTTTATCTAAAAATTATGGAGCACCTCGTATATAACAATACATTCGGTCTTGCTTCTTTTGGCAATAGTAGTAGTTGCTTCTACCACTCCATTTTTCTATTAAATTTTTATTTTAGACCTCTTTGGCAAGTTCAGCTTTTGTATTGTCGTCGTGCAGCCTTCTAATAAATTTACTCGACAGATTCGCGAACGTATTCAGGTCATTCCCCTTTCACGGAAACAGAAGTAGGGAGCCGAACTTGTTAGTTCGTTTGACAATGGCTGCTTGCTGTTCGCTATTAGAGGTCGACTGTGAAAGCGTTGACCTTCTCATGATTTCTTCACCAGTGTTGCTCGACAAACGTCGACTGACGCATTTCTCCTATGAGCCTTTGTCTGGCACACGCACTTTATCATGTAGAAGTTAAACTCATAAAAATACTGATAGGGCGCTAAGTTTCAATTATGTTGAAGCAACCTTAGCTTAATAACAGTAAAATATATACTTCACAGAAAGCCCGAAAGTCACGTTTGTCGTCAGAGTCGCACGTAATTTTTCTCTTCCCGTCACCTGTCCGATTCGCACTTACGACGACGCAGATAAGTTCTCTGATCAGATGCGTATAAAACGCCTTCCTTACGAAGAACCTATGGCTACCGTGTCCAGGGGTGAGGACGCTTTGTCGCAGTGCGCTTGACATAGTGAACAAAAAAGCACACCGCAATAAATGAAACTAGGTCCGTAAAGGCTCTCTCACGTCCTGTCGAGACAATACCAGAAAAAGTAACATGACTACGTTCCGCATCGAGGCAATCGTTCTTGTGGTCGCGTCCATAATCGCGAATTGTTCATTTGGGAATGCAAAAGTATCTTGCAAGAATGCTAAAAACAAGGCCGTCGACTGGTAAGTGATAGATATCTTGATACCTCATAGGGTAAGTGTGTTTCTCTGTTTCAGCAAATGTTTGCCTGTATTTCCGCGCCGTCACTTTAATGAGAGGCAGTGTAGCCAGCACGAGATACAGTTTACACGTGATATCTTGCAGCGTAGGGTAGCTGAGTATGCACTTCTATGTTACTCAAACGCTACATAGTTTATGGTTAACTACTATACGGCCAGCACTGCCCTTCAGCGGCTCTGATGTCGAGCCTCTGAGCAAAAGACGTACGGCTGCGATGCACTCCGGGCTGCTGCATAGCGATGTGGATCGATTACATGCTAACGCACATGTAAATTGAGCTTCGTGCGGGTTAAAGAAAAAATGGTGAATCTTACCTGCAGGCGTCAGCCACTATCACGTCTCAAGGGCCCTTCTTGCTATGATTTAGTTGCTTATTCAACCACAGCGATTCAGTCACTTTTCCAAGCAGTTAATATTTTTATTGTTGGGGGGCTGGGGGAGGTGTGTCTTTGTGCTGGTTTTTGCCTTTTGCCTCGTCCACGATGCGCATGCGCGGGAAGAAGTCGAGCGTCAAGTTTAGATATGTATTTTCTGTTCAAGCAATAAAGCTTTCAATTGTGAGTAAGCGCTTGTGTTGTTCACTTTTTTCGTCTTTTAAAGACGATAGTCTTTCTTGGGATACTTGAACGCAAAAATTTTGGTCTTTCTGTTTGTCTGTCCGTAACCCGATTCAGCTACTCGGCCAAAGTTTAACCACTTTCTGAACGCCCAGCCATCTTGAACTGGTGTTCGCCTTCATACTTGTGAACATATTCGATCAAAAAGCAAATACTACGCATACCCGAGGCGCAACATTAATATGTTAGGGTCAGGTCGTGTGTTCTTTTATTAGAAAATACATAGGTGCGTAATTCTAAAGACCCTAGTGTTTTATCAATGCCAGCCAGATGCAGCCAATTCAACGTAGAGTAGGCGCTGTCTGAGGCAAGGCAAAACATAGTAGTACGGCCGGCACAAGACTATCGTCTTTCGACGACATGTGCGGCGAAGCACGTAAATACGCGGCCATTTTAAATGCGAAGCATTTCTTAGCGAACTTCGGCGACTTTGAGCGTATCTATCTATCTATCTATCTATCTAGCCGCCTACGACTTTGTGCTCTCCTGGCCGTATCGTTAATGGGATTTATACGAAATTTGGTATGGCATAACATGACTGTATGACGAACATAAATGGCTGGTCATATCATGAAAATCATGAATAACTTGTCATGAAAAGTATGATTTACATGCCACGCTCATGGCGCGCTCGCGGCCGTTTCGTTAGCTTGATATACACCAAATTTGGGTTTGAGCGACGTGACTGTATGACGAACATAAATGACAGGTGGTAATATGCAAATAATGACGTGCATGTCATGTACAACATGATTTACATGCCACGCTCATGGCGCGGTGACGGCCGTTTCGCTAGCTTGATATACACCAAGTTTGGTATTGACTGACGTGACTGTATGACGAACATAATTGCCAAGTGGTAATACGGAAATCGTGACATGTCATGTGCAACATGACTTGCATGGCACGCTCATGACACTCTCGTGGCCGTTTCGCTAGCTTGATATACACCAAATATGGTATTCAGCGACGTGATTGTATGACAAGGATAAATGACAAGTGGTAATATGCAAATCATGACATGTCATGTGCAACATGACTTGCATGCCACGCTCATGACACTCTTGTGGCCGTTTCACCAGCTTGATATACACCAAATTTTAAGGTGAAAGCCTTTAATGTCTCATGCTCGCGTCCGCCCGTCCGTCCATCCGTCCCTGCAGCCGTGCCCTGGCACAGTGCCAGGTGGGCGCCGGGGCGCGCAAACGGTCGCTGGTCGCGTTGGACCCTACAGCGCTCG
The DNA here is from genome assembly GCA_030522465.1 of Rhipicephalus appendiculatus. Classification (NCBI taxonomy): domain Eukaryota; kingdom Metazoa; phylum Arthropoda; class Arachnida; order Ixodida; family Ixodidae; genus Rhipicephalus; species Rhipicephalus appendiculatus. The sequence goes on along the minus strand of JALIZH010028186.1, from coordinate 75,645 downwards.
CGCTTTGCTTGCGTAACGTCGCATTGCCCAGCGTCTCTAATCATGCAAGGAGGGAGACGCGCGCATCACGTTTCATTCTGACCGACCCCGTCTAAGTGGGCACAGGCGTTCGAGGTACGCACTTTGGAATTGACAAATTGTCCGTCAATTTAAACGCTGGAACGCGGATGGCGTCTGCACGATGCGCAGAGCGCGAGAATACGAACGCATGCGAAATGGAGGCAGATTGGTCTCGCGTCTCGCTGTGATTTGAGGTAAAAAATTAAGCGAACATAAGTGGCAGGTGGTAACATGTAAATCTTGGCATGCATGTTATCTACAATGCCACTTACATGCCACGCTCGTGGTGCGCTTGCGTCCAATTCAGTAGCTTATTATACACCAAAATTTGTATTTCGCGACGTGACTGTTTGACGAACACAAATGACAGGTCCTATCATGTAAATAATGACCTGCATATTATGTACAGCATGATTTCCTCCTTGCTGGCTGCTTCGCATCACATCGATTCCCACGGTGCGTGGGATCTGCCGGTTTTTTTTTGCGCTACTATTACGCCAGTATGAATCAGTACCAACTAGCTCGCCTTTCCATTTGGTTCAGTGAAACGCGCCGGAGTACTTGGGACAATGAGAGGAGCAGTCACAAGTAATGTCTTAGGCAAAGCGCTAAGCACCACTTTAAGAGAACAATATTCTTCCAGAAAACTGTTCTCTATAATCTATGAGAAAAAATTTGAACAGAACTGAATAAATGAAGAACCAGTTTCCTCTTGTGAAATATTCATTCAAACGCAATGTCTCTAACTTCAAGTGTTGCCTAAATAAGCCATTTTTGCATGACGTAACTATTGAGGACTTCCTAGGGTCAGGTTTCCTTAATTTAAGATTCAGTGTAGAGCTGCTTTAGTCCTATTTTATGACTCTTAGTAAACAAAACATTCATGAAAAAACTGTAGCAATTCTTGACTTCTACTGACGCGCCAGTGTTGAAAACTTCAGGCGCAGCCGAGATTATTCAAATGCATTTCGTGCTGTCTTACTTATTGCAGCATAAGAATAGGATTTTCACTACTTGTGCAGGCGATGTTTACACGCGCTGCTAACATGTTTTTCATGAATCTTTATAGGAGATATAAATGTTCGTTGGACAGAATGTTCTACTGTTTTCTTTTATGTTACGGAAGCAGGCAATATACCATGGGATATGAGAGCATAAAAAAGCTTACAGTAAAGCCCATTCACGAAAAAGAAGAGGCCTCTGCAAAATTTCTTTCTTAGAATGAAGAGAAGTCATGTCTACTATTCTGTTGACGAGATATGGTATAGCTTATTCTTTTTAACGCAGAGCTGTTAAAGCTCGCCGTTGGTCCTTGACGCGTGAAGAAAACTCCGAAACATATTCAGCGCTACCCAACAACGACGTAAGAGAGACGTCACCACAATGCGCTCAAAAAATCACATCCACCACAACACGCCCAAAAAAATGGCGATGCGTGAACAGAAATGATCATCATCATGAATTTGCGCGCGCTATCTTCGTGCTCTTCTTCATCGTCGTCGTCGTTTTCATCTTCTGCTTCGCTCCCAGAAGACGTGCGGAGATATCTCCGGCGCGGGATGCAATAATCCTGATGGGCGAGAGAACGAGTACAGGGAGAAAGAAAGAGCGAGAGGGACAGAAAGAAATGAAGAGATAGAAAAGAAAAGAAAAAGCAAAATTCTTGGCTAAAAATTTCTTGGCTTGACGGAATTCAAATCCGCGTTCCCACGATCCGAAGGGGAGCATCGTAACGACTCGGCTATCCAGGCACGCTAGCAAAGCAAAACATCGACGTCTATTTGCAATGCCCATAGACTGTCCGGCCACCAAGCGGAATAACGTTTTTACTCCATAATACATACTTCGCGCTCGGGGCTCTCATGTACCGACCACGAAAGCTGCGTTCTATTGTTGAATTAGTGAGGACTAGACGATGTAGTCGTGATGAACTTCCGAAACTCTATTGTTCTCCATCTTGAATGACACGGCGGGAATTAGGATGTTTAATCGACGACACAATGGCAGCTCTACGCAGTCGCTCCCTTGTTCGGCTGTGCTTTCCTCAGTGTTAACGCGTTAGCGAGAAACGAACACTACGACATTGTAAGTTTCCTGCATCAGTGAATAAACCGAGCCCACCGTGACACGATAAATCTGATTCGTTCTGGCGAGACGCGAAGTAAATACGTGGCAAATCGCGCTTTGAATGATAGCCCACAGCGTACACATACCAGCTTCACGAGGTTTCTGTAGCCGCATAGGGTAGTTAAATTTTATTGTCGGACCTTTCCAGTTGAAACTCACCTCGTTTTACTTGCATATAGCATTCGTCAGTGCTTTAGTAGTGCATGAATCACATAACATTCTACGTGAAAAGTCGCGCAAGCTCGCGAGCAATCTCAAATAGGCCAGCGCTGCGCCAGCTGCGCCGCTTGTTTTTGTACGTTTGTTCATATGTGACAACACACTGCAAGCCATTTTCTTGTTGACCGGTTTTAGAGCAAAATGTTCTCCGCGCCCAGTTAACGTGGTGACGCGGATTGGTCGTAGTCGTTCGCTGGAGAAAATTCTTCAGATTGCTTTCAGCAGGGATGTTGAAAGAAACCATCTTCACGACCAGGATTTTTTACTGGACGCAGAAGGCTGTGAACGTATCGAGAGTGACAGCGACCATGAACGATCAGGTGCGAACTCACGAGAAGTGAGTTGCACTTCACGTTCCCTGGTGTGTTAATCTTTTTAAATGCGAAGCATTTCTTAGCGAACTTCGGCGACTTCCAGCGTATCTATCTATCTGTCTATCTATCTATCTATCTATCTATCTATCTATCTATCTATCTATCTATCTATCTATCTATCTATCTATCTATCTATCTATCTATCTATCTATCTATCTAACCGCCTACGACTTTGTGCTCTCCTGGCCGTATCGTTTAATAGGATTTACGCCAAAATTGGTATGGCATAACATGACTGTAGCACGAATGATTGGTCATATCATGAAAATCATGACTAACTTGCCATGAAAAGTATGATTTACACGCCATGGCCGTAGTGCTCCTACGACCGTTTTCTTAACTTGATATATCCAAAAATTGGTACCATAAGACATTTCTGCATGACCAACATAAATGACAGGTGGTAATATGAAAATCATGACGTGCATGTCATGTACAACATGATTTACATGCCACACTCATGATGCGCTGACGGCCGTTTCGCTAGCTTGATACACACCAAATTTGGTATTGCGTGACGTGACTTTATGACGAACATAAATGACAAGTGAAAATGACAAGTGAAAATGTGGAAATAATGGCATGTCATGTGCAACATGACTCGCGGCCGTTTCGCTAGCTTGATATACACTAAAATTGGTACTGCGGGCCGTGACTGTATGACGAACATAAGTGGTAGGTGGTAACATGAAAATCTTAGTATGTATGTCGTCTACAATGTCATTTACGTGCCACGCTCATGATGCGCTTGCGTACAGTTCGCTAGCTTTATATACACCAAAATTGGTATTGCGCGACGTGACTGTATAACGAACATAAATGACAGGTCCTAACATGTAAATCATGACATGCATATTATGTACAGCATGATTTGCTCCTTTCTCGCTGCTTAGCATTACATCGATCCCCACAGTGCGTGGGATCTGCCGGTTTTTTCACGTTCGTAAGTCACTCTGATTGTATTTTATCTGTAATACCCTTCAGCGCGATAAAAATAAACGCTGTCATCGACGACTTGCACGCTGACGTGGTTTTGGGAGCTGACTACCTCTTGTCTGGTGAAGTTCAGCTCGTCATTGATGGCGGCAGAGTAAAGCTCCGCTCTTTGACTCCGAGCATTTTCTCGGCCCCAAATTACCCAGTGGGAAGACCGCATCCACAGATGTCCAGCAGCGAGAGCAACCTCAGTGCGCAACCGGAGGCACGTCTACCGACTTCACGGCTGTCATTGGCCGAGCGTGCGAGTGCTGCGTTCAAGAAGTCCATGGCTGCTGAGGACACATTTATCGAAGATGGGACTGTTTCGCCAGGATCTGCCGGCCGCGGCATGGCCGAGGCTACCGACGCGCCGCGGGCAGATGAAGCCAGTATCGGCCCCTCCGACCATCTAGCGTGCGATTCTGCTACAGCCGAAGAAGAGTTCATTCTGACTTCCAGCGTACTACCGGAATCCCCGATGGATCACCACGAGGCGGTCTGTGCCTACGGGGAACCCGACACGCATCGGTCAGGTGATGACCAGCAAGCACGAAGCGGCGATATGGCACCTTCGTACAACCCTGGCGTCTTCAGCGTGGGGTGCAGCGATGGTGGCGTTAACTCGTATGGCCGCGTTACAGAACCACCAGAGAACATCATTCTTCCTTGCAGGAAAGTGCGGTGATGGCAGCCCAGAAGCTGCTGCGCCAAACCATGAAGGTCTGATCTCGCAGCCTGACCGAACTCAGAAGCGTGCTTCGTTTGGCAACTTTGTGCCTGCTCAGCACGCTGACATGAACAAACATGGTTTAGACTTAAGCATCGGACAGCGACATCGCAACCTCCTGCTAGGCGTGCGACGACCGTCACTACATAGGCAATTGCGTCCACCGGAGCCGTCATCGCCTGACTTCCAAAGCGAGCCGCAGCGTGGTCGTGACCGGCCTCCGGGAGGCAGCCAATGTCGCCCGCCAGAAGCATCAGTGCTACCAACATCAGTGCTACCCATGATGGTTCAGAGCCCAGGACGTCTAAATGTTTTCAGGTGCGAGGAAACGACCACCGCCAGAGAAGGACCAATTTTGGCAGGACTTCATGTTCGCAGCGTGGCCGAATGTAATGATGACAGAGCGGCGCTTTGGCACGGGCGCATGCTCGGCTAGGGAATCAGCCGGTGCATTCCGAACGGCATTGTCGTTCGACGAATTTTCGCAACGTCGAAGAATTCGACGTTGCTGAAAGCATACATGTGTATTGTTTTGGATATTCATGTGATGATGATGTGTGGCGTTTAATGGCACAAGGGCCAGTTATGGCGAAAGAGCGCCATGTCATGTGGTGGTGAATTTGCAGTGTAGTCTATGCCATGAATAGATGAGTTGGAAATGGTAGATGCGGAATGGCTGTATAAGGGCCTAAAAGAGGTTGTGAATGGCGGAATTTATCCAAGTAATAAAACAATGAGAGTGATCAACAATGCGAGCTATGCAGATGAAACGTCTATTACAAAGAGGTGATGGCATAAAATCCACGGGAAGTACTGGTGTTCGAGAAGGTACTTAATTAAAGTCTAAAGTTACGCAGATGAAACGTCTATTACAAAGAGGTAATGGCATAAAATCCACGGGAAGTACTGGTGTTCAAGAAGGTACTTAATTAAAGTCTAAAAGTGAGGACTTGTTACTGGAGCTTAAGCTCTCGAAGCGAGGCTGCCCTACGGGTGACCAGGCCAGATTATTTGTAACTTGTTTACATCATCTAAAAACTTTAGGACTGTTTTAGAATCAAAAAAGCGGCTCATTGCTAAGAAACAATGCTGGACGAAGAGGAATGTGTTCACGATATGCGAGACGAAAGTACTTTTTACGCTGACTTTCTAATTCGGGGCACTGGATGAGGACATGGAGGACCGTAAGGGTGTCGCCACAGCCGTCACATGTCGGGGGTTCACTTCCATTTATAAGATAAAGAGTGTGTATCATAGGTGTGTCCTATCCTTAACCTGCAAAGAAGTATTTCCTTATATCTAGCTGTTTTCTCAAATATCCAGTTCCCTATTTTTGGTTTGATTGTATGTAGCTTATTCGATACTTGACTGTCCCACTGCCTTTGCCAACATCTCCGCAGCTCAAGACGCAAGAAAGGCTTCAGGTCTGTGGGAGGGACAGCTATTTTGTTTGCGTGTTCAAAGTTTACCCAAGTGGCTCTTTCGTCAGCAGCTACATTACCTTTTATGCCTTTGTGGCCAGGTACCCAGCATATTATAACGACTTGGCCACCCATATATGCTGAGCATAGCAAGCTGTATAATTGATTGCAAACAGGGTTTTGATGTTTTTGTAGACTCATTAGAGCTTTAACGACGCTCAATGAGTCGGTGAACACAATTGATTTTGCAAGATTGATTTGTTTTATATGTTTAACTGGTGAGAGGATCGCATATGCTTCTGCTGTAAATATACTGGTATGTGGGTTCAGTGCACAAGACATGCAAAACGACGGTCCAAGTGCTGCGTAAGCAACACCAGCAGGAGATTTAGAAGCGTCCGTGTAAAATTCTATGCATGAGTACTTGGCCTGCAGCTCAAGGAAGTGTGAAGGTGTGTGAGTTTCAGGTGCTCGTTTTGATATTTCTACAAACGACAAGTCGCAGTGGATAGTCTGCCAATCCCAAGGCGGTGGAAGCCGGGTGGGGGGCCATTAAGACATTCTCTAGGGAGACACCCATTTACTCTGCGAGTTCCTTCAAACGGAGAGACAGTGGACTTCTAGTAGCTGGCCTGTTGCGAAACAGCATGGCAGTGGATAAGTCCTCGATAATTGAGGTACATGGGTTACGTACATCCGATTTTACTTAAAATGCATACGAGAAGCTCAAGAATGTCCTCTGTAAATGTAGAGACCATTCATTGGATTCGACGTAAAGGCTTTGTACAGGAATAGTCCTGAAGACGCCTGTAGCGAGACGGATACCCAAGTGTTGAACAGGATCTAATATTTTCAGTATACTAGGTGTAGCAGAGTTATATACTATAGTTCCGTAGTCAAGACGCGAGCGTACGAGGCTTTTGTACAAGCTCAAAAGGCATCTTCGGTCACTTCCCCAAGATGTGTGGGACAGGAGCTTCAGTAGATTCATTGTTTTAGGGCACTTTGCTCTCAGATATTTCAAGTGTGAGATAAAAGTTAATTTGGAGTCTAAAATGAGCCCCAGGAATTTGTGTTCTTGGCTCACAGATAGCCTTTCTCCATGGAGATTAATTGCAGGGCTTTGTAGCATGCCTCTCTTGTTTGTGAAGAAGACACACGTACTTTTTTGAGGGTTTAATTTGAAGCCGTTCTCATCTGCCCACCTAGACAGTTTGTTTAAGCCAAGCTGTATTTGTCGCTCGCAGATACTGAGATTACGACTTGTAACCTATTTGGATGTCGTCCACATATACAGAATAAAATATTGTGCTTGGCATAACGCTATGGAGCGAGTTCATTTTCACCATAAACAGAGTGCAGCTGAGTACACCACCCTGTGGTACACCAGCCTCTTGTGTAAATGGACGAGATAGGGCATTACCGACTCTAACACGGAACGTGCGGTGAGACAGGTAACTTGAATTATGTTCAGCGTGTTGCCTTGGAGTTCCATTTCTGCCAGATCACGGACAATTCCAAAACGCCACGTTGTGTCATATGCTTTCTCCATATCTACAAACACCGATATGAAGAACTGGCCGCGCACAAAGGCATCACGAATAGTAGTCTCAATGCGGACGAGGTGATCTGTTGTGGATCTACCTTCTCTGAAACCACATTGTAATCAGTCTAATAGATTATTTATTTCAAGAAAATGGAGCAGCCTCCGATTAATCATTTTCTCAAAGAGTTTGCACAGACAACTTGTCAAAGCTATAGGTCTGTAACTACTGGCGGAGGACGGGTCTTTGCCCTCTTTAAGAATGGGGATTATTATTGCTACTTTCCAGGCAGTCGGAATGTATCCGGCAAAAAACATAGAATTGAAGAGTGACAGTAATGTTTTGCAGGTTTCAGGGTGTAGGTGTCTGATCCTTTCCTACACTATTCGATCCTTTCCAGGGGCTGACTTATTACAACATTTTAGTGCAGCCTGGAGTTCTGCCATGTTGAATGGGCGGTTATAGGTTCACTTTTATTTCCTTTCCGATGGAGAGGCAACCGTTCTACTTGTCGCCGATACCTCAAGAATGTGTCTGAGTAGTGAGATGAACTAGAAATGTATTCGAAATGTGCCCCTAGAGAATTGGCCTGATCCTCAAAAGTGTCGCCCAGCGTATCAACTAGTGGTAGAGGATGGGTTGCTCGACCTTTTATCCTGTTTAGGATAAAGTAGTGATCATCTTTTCTTGATGTAATAATAATCGGAAAATGATCACTCCCATATGCGTTTTTATTGACATTCCACTGCAGATATGGAACAAGTGTGCTAGATGCAATGCTTAAATCGATAAATGAGGTTGTATTGTTTGCCATACTATAGAAAGTAGGCTCCTTCGAATTCAGCAAACATGCACCAGTAGAAAATAGTAAGTTTTCTACTAAACGTCCTCTCGCATCACAGCGGCTATCTCCCCACAGCGTGTTGTGTGCATTAAAATCTCCAACGACAATATAAGGTTCGGGGAGTTCACACATAAAGCTTTCAAATTCTGTTTTTGAGAGAGCATAGTTCGGGGAAATGTAGATTGATGCAATAGTGACCAGCTTATTAAAAAGTACTGCACGGATCGCGACTGCTTCTAGGAGAGTTTTAAGCTGCAAATGCTGGCCAGCGATTCCCTTATCAACGATTATTGCCACGCCACCGGACGAGGTGAGGGCGTTATCGCAGTCTTTCCGGTAAATGGCATAGTGCCGGAGAAAGCTTGTGTGCGAAGAATTAAGGTGCGGCGTTTCTTGGACGCACAGCACCTTTGGACTGAACTTAAATAGGAGTTCCTTAATGTCATCTAGGTTGTGGAATAAACCTCTAACATTCCACTGCAGTATTTGGGTATCCATTTTGATGTGTTTTATACTGCGCGTCTAAGGCAGGCGAACTCACGAGTCCTTTTCAGGCCCCGTGATGCGGAGTTTTTCTTTCCTGCCGCACTCGAGTGAGCTGCGACGATCCTTGGGCGTCTGAGACGCCGCAGTTGAGTTAGTAGTATCCATCACCTCTTGTGAGGTGGTGGATAGAGCCCGCTCAACGGGCCCGTTCCCGAGATCTTCAGGCCTAACTGCAGGCGCAGTAGTCCTGGGTCCAACAGACATGGGAGTCTGCTGGCCCTCTTTGGCAAGGGGCGGAACAGCACTTGCTGCTCCAACCGGGGGCGCTGATGGCGTGACTGCAGTCACAGTACGTGTGACCATGGCAGACGCCGAAAGATGTGACGCTGCGCCCCGACGCGTCACATTGCTGTAGGAAGGAGAGGACTGGTTGTGCAGAGAAAAACGCTTACGCGCCTCTTGGAAAGACAGATTGAGTTTGACTTTTAGTTCTATGATTTGTTTTTCTTTTTTCCATGAGGGACATGATCGGGAGTAGGCGGGATGGTCTCCTTAACAATTGGCACAGCGAGTTGCTGACGTGCAAGCGTCAGATGAGTGGTCGTTGGACGCACACTTTGCGCAAGTAGCACGCCCTCTGCAGCCCTGTGAACCTTGTCAAAATCGTTGGCACTTGAAACATCGGCGGGGGTTAGGTATGTAAGGTCGGACACGAAGCTTGCAGTAACCGGTTTCAATTGACTCAGGTAAACCACTGTTTCCAAAAGTAATAACTATGTGTTTGATAGGGATTCGCTTGTCGTCACGCCTTATCATTATTCTTTGAACCTTCACAACATTTTGATCCTGCCATCCTTCTAGTAATTCGCTTTCGCTAAGTTCAAGAAGGTCGTCTTCGGAAATGACACCACGCACTGTGTTCATTGACCTGTGTGGGCCCACTGAAACCGGAATATCCCCGAAAGCCGCAAGTTTCGAAAGTTTGTCGTATTGGAGCTTGTCGAGAACTTCTAGAAGAAGGTCGCCGCTTCCCATCTTCGTTACCTTATAGCCTGGACCGATCGCTTCCGTAATAAACTTCGACACAAGGAATGGTGAAATAGTTCGAACTGGTTTAGTTTCGTGTTGACTGTGTATCACGTGATACTTGGGAAATGACTGCTTTGGTTGGGCAAAGAAAAAGGTTCATCGGTGCGCCAACTTTTCAGGCGGCGATCAGCAAGTGTGGGAAAAGCGTTTGCCATACAGACATTCAATAATTAGGCGGCAATGGTGGCCACCCACCATCGAGCCCAACAAGGGGACGCTGCAATGTAGTAAACACATGCAGGCGCCAGCCCTGCATTGCCGCTATAACCTAATAACCTGCATACCGCCAGAAAACAAGGAAGTAAATGGAAGAGAGGAGAAGACAGGAAAGGCTAAAAGTGAGAGAGCAAGACGAAGATGAGGAGAGAGAGAGACAGGAAAAGGCGACTGCCGATTTCCCCGGGGTGGGTCAGCCCAGGGGTGCCGTCTACGTGAAGCTAGGGCCAAAGGGGTATGTTGCCTCCGCCGGGGGGGCCTTAAAGGTCCAATCACCCGGCATTGGCTCAACTCCCAGGATCCCCTTTTCCCCGGACACGGCTAAGCCACGCACGGCTACGCGTGGGAGGGGATCGAAACCCTTCCGTTGGCTCTGGTCCGTGGTGACGCCACTCACCAAACGCCTGCTTGCGCAGACACCCCTGCGGGGTTCAATATTCATGTTTCCATCGTGCTGATCGAACCTGCAATATCCGAGTGCACTGAATTGCGCACGGCTAGAGTCTGAGCATGGCTGTGACACAAACGCTACAGAATGACATGTTAAATGCTTGTGTTCTGTTGATGAAGCAACTGCCTGTTCCTGACTGCGCCGGTAATGACGACGTCGTAAAATGTTTACAAACCATCGCCGCGTTAAACATTCGGTTCCGTGCAGCAGTGATGACGCTACTCGCTCGCGGCCTACTGCTGCGGCTAATCCGTCAGGCAGGCTCGGTACATACCGCCTCGGAGTGCCGTTGAGTTCGTAAGTCAATTCTAGTTGATGCAGTGTTCTGTAGCACGCACAGGACTTTGCAAAGCATCGTTCATGCACGGTAACGGAGCTGAAATATAAACTTTCACTCCGCGGCAAATAAGTAGGTGGCGAGATTTCAAGGTTTGAGAAAGTACTTTGGTCTCATATACGTTTCAGTGCAGCTCATGAGTTCACCCGGTGAAAGTGGCACGGGCCGTTCGTTCGCACGTCCTATCTCTTCCTATGCTAACAATCGGGTTGACCCTCCTCCGGGCGCCATCTTGAATCGTACAGCGTGCCACCTATAGTTCGTGGGCATTGCGAATATTATAGTACAGTATAGTATAGTATAGCAAGGGGGTGGGAAAGGAAAGTGACAGTGAAGAGATGTGACGGTGGAGGAGAGAGAAAGGAGAAGACGAGAGAGTAAAGGATACCATAGAAAGAAAAGCAGAAAGAGGAAGAATTAAAGAAAGAGAAAGAAATAGACAGAGAGGGAGAGAAATATATAAAAAAAACGGAAGATGTCACGCATTGTGGGAATCGATGTCATGCGAAGCAGCCAGCAAGGAGCAAATCATGCTGTGCATAACATGCATGTCATGATTTACATGTTAGGACCTATGTTGAAAAGGAAAAGGAATAAACGCGTGCAGGCGAGCACTGCGGAAGAAGAGGATGTTGGAACGATGAACGCCTTTATTAGAGACCCTGATTCCTTCTTTCTGGCGCATTGGCCCCGATTTCATACACCCCAGATTATTTTTGTCCAAAAGAAACTGGACAGTATAAATGTGGACATTAGAACGGTAATTAAAACTAATGGTTCGAATCATGATATTACGATAAAATACGACGAAATCTTCCCACCAAAATCTAAGTTCCATTCCCTCAGATATTTAAATAACAGATTACAAGATTATCTGACCCATGCTGAAACAAATAACATAATCGCCACAGATGCTTCCGTGATTAATGAAAAGGCAGGCGTAGGAATTGCCTCCAACTTCCTTGGTTGGTCATTCGCAGTGAGACTACCAGATTTTACCCCTGTTTTTGAAGCAGAGCTCATGGCTATAATCTTGGCGCTTCGAAAATTACCTTCTAACGAAAGCAGTGCAATAGTCATCACAGATTCATTATCGGTGTGTACAGCCCTGACAGCTTCAGAACAATCGCGAGCCCTAATGACTTTCCGCACATTAGTTTCACCACAATTGAAGTCCCTGAAATTATTGTGGGTCCCAGGCCACTGCGGGTTACAGTTAAATGAAATGGCCGATTCATTAGCTCGAGCATCGCTTGATGGCCCAGTAATTTCGGTACTTCCAGTAGTAGAATATATAGCAGCAATCAGGTACAGAAAATTAGCAATTCATACAGATATGATGGAAACTATAACAAAATGGACAGAATATCAGCACCTCAAATTTCCATGGAAACCTCAGTGGAGTCAATCTAGACAGTGGGAAGTTCTTATCACCAAATTTCGATGCCGAGTCCCCCCGTTAAACCTATATTTGCACAGAGCTGGTCTGACCATATCGCCCCTCTGTCCATTCTGTAATGAAACAGAAACTATAGATCATTATTTTATAGCATGTCGCAACTACTCACGAATTAGAAAAAGACTTCTTGGTGTACCATTTTCGAAGGTAGGTTTAAGATTAACCACAGAAAACCTTCTAAACTTCGGTGCCTCCGTTTTGCCATCGAGACGTATTCGATGCGGTTTGTAATTATATTCAAGCCACTAAACGTATTCCAATATAATGTCTCCTTCAATAAATACTCGCAAAGAAACTTTTCAATGAATTGAAATGTAAAATACACGCTCCATCTTGATTGGGTAAGGCAAACACAGCTGTCTGGTCTCCGCAAAATTTCAGTACGTTATTGTTATATCGACAGCTATTTCTTTCTTTTTTTTTTTAGCTCCCTCTTGGTAATGTTGGTTGCTGTTGTTAATTATTTTTTTAACGTTTATTTTATTTTTTTATGATTATTATTAGCATTATTTTTCTTTTTTCAATTTCAAATTATATGTTGCCAAGCAATACGATAGTTATCACCCATAGCATACAATACATTTTCTTGGCCAATCCCCCAGAGTGGGTATGTGCCACAGGATAGAGGCAACAACAACAACAACAACGGCTGTCTGTGTGGTTCCTTCGCGCAAACATAGTTTTCTCTGCATTTTGGTGCCGAAAACCCTCGTGCGGACACGTCTCTCTCATCGCACGACTCAAGGGGACCTTCTACTCGACCGCGTCGCGCTGCGGGCGGCGAGGACTGGCAACGGACCGTTCGTGATCGGCGTGGAACCCAGACCTCTTCGACTTCAGGACCGGATCGAATCGATCGCCTCAAAACCAAGCGCTCAGCTCGACGAGCCAAGAATACCAAGCTTCTACAGGAAGCACGGTCCCTGCTGGCAGATCCTACCGCGGACAAGCCCAAGCTGACAGGTATTTATGACCGTTTGTCGGCTAGCAACAGCGAGCTCTCGAATATTAATGATGCACTAGAAGAGCACCTTGCTGACGAGGAGCTCGAAGCGGAGTATGTAGCGGCGGCGGAGTACAACGACCAAGCCAGGAGCGTAGCCAGAAATTTTTTTCGGGGTTCAACCATACTTTATGTATGTTCGTGCGTGCGTTTGTATGTGTGCGTGTATATATACGCAAGCAAAATTGAAAAATTTCGGGGGGGGGGTTTGAACCTCCCCAAACCCCCCCCCCCCCCCTTGGCTACGCCACTGGACCAAGCCATCAGCATGCTCGCCGAGATTCGATGCAGAATAGCGGATTTGGGACGCGGGGGACAGTACAGCGGGGACTGCTCCTCAGAACGCAACCCCATCAGCTCCTGATGCTCCGACCAGAATTGGCCCAAGACTGCCGAACCTTGGCATGCCAACATTTAGGGGTGATATTGACGAATGGTCAGCTTTCTGGGAGCAGTTGGAGCAGACTGTTCATCAGAACGCTCTATCAAGTACGACCAAATTTTTCTATCTACGTCATTATTTTGCGGGTGAAGCAACAGCGGCGATATCTGGTTTTCCGACTTCCGAAGCCTGTTACGCAGACGCCATAGAGTTACTTCAAGAACGCTTCCGAGATCGGAAACGGATAGAGCAATACCACCTGCCAGCGCTTCGCAATCTCCCTCACGTGAAGTCAGGAAGCGACGTTCGAGGCCTCAGCCGATTTTACGATGCTGTACAGCTGAACATCCCGTGTCTGACTGCGCTAAACGTTCACATGCTCAGTTTCTCAGCGATGCTGATCGTCATTTTACAGAAAGCATTGCCGTACGACATCGTTTTGGCCTATACAAGTGGAAAGCGCAGTCAAGCTTTAAGGGAAAACGGGTCTTCTGCAAACGTCTTCGAGCCAGTCGTGGCAGCTGCGACATCGGATGCAGAGTTAAAGGAGCTGGTCATCTTTACACGCATCGAACTAGAAAGCCGGGAGCAGTGTAAGCCATTTGCAGAGCGACCGTGGATGACCAAGCACAGCGAACTCGAGGCAGCAGCACCAGCACCGCTTCTGTACTACACAGCGCATCGTGCAACTGGAACGAGTGTTTTTTCTGCAAATCGAAGAAGCACGGCACACGCGCCTGCGATGCCAACCTCTCTATCGCTTCTAAGAAAGAGATGCTGACTAAGGACAACCGCTGCTACAAATGCACATCGCGTGGTCATCAGGCACGGTCCTGCCAAGTCAAACTCACGTGCTCGAATTGTCATGGGAGGCACGCATCAAGCCTGTGCGACCCGAACTGCAGGAAGAACATGACAGCGACACCTCGACCAGTGGACGCCTGTGGGAGCACAGTAGGAATGGTGTCATCGCAGTCGGTTATGCTTTGCGACAAGGATTCACTGAGCGGGAGCGAGATAAATGACAGAGAAGTATACTTGCAGACCTTTCGCGCCTTTGTCGTCAAAAATGACGGTTCAAGATATGTCCGAGGGATTATCGACGGAGGCAGCCAGAGATCCTTCGTCACGGAAGAGCTCGTCAGGAAGTTGCACCTACAGGTGCTGGGAGAAACACGGATTGCACTGAATACGTTTGGCTGCGCATCACCAAGTACTGCGGAAAGACAGAAGGTTCTAGAAGTTCCCCTGCGCAGCCAGCACTCTTCCGACACCCGCATAGTGCGTGCAATTGTTGTCCCAGTTATCTGTCACGACATTGCTTCCCCGAAAGCTGACAGCCACTTCCTTCAGAACCTGCGTCTCGAAGGGAAATTCATCGCGGACGAAAAGAAGTTCGATGCGGAGATGGAAAATGGCCTCAGCTTGTTAATCGGAGCTGACCATCTTTGGCAAGTAATGTCCGGAGAAATTGTAAAGAGCGCAGAAGTTCCAGGACTGGTAGCGATCGACACAGCGTTTGGATGGACGCTACAAGGACCCAGTCAACAAAAAGCCTTTCTGGACTGCGACTCTAGCCTCATGGTCTGCATTCTGAAAGCGCAAGCAATTGGTGATGATGAAACAACCTCGCAGATCTTGCAATCGTTTTAGCAACTAGAAGCTATGGGCATCATAGATTCGGGGGAATCTCCGTCCCATGAGTCTGTTGCCAGATTCCGTGGAACTATTAGCAAGAAAAACAAGAGATACACCCTGGCGTTGCCTTGGAAAGAAGATAAGAAACCGCTCCTAAGAAACAACCGGGAAATCGCGCTGTCACGTCTGCAAAGACTAACGCGGAGGCTATCGACGAAGGAAGGGCTGTTGCAGCGATACGACACAGTCATCCGGCAATATCTGGAGTTAGGTCACGCTGAAGTGGTGCCTAAGGATATTCCTCTCGATCGGGATCGGGCCATATATTATATGCCCCATCGTGAAGTCATAAGGGAGGAATCGTTAACTACCAAACTGCGGGTAGTGTTTGACGCATCGTGACACACTCAAGGCGTACCATCCCTCATCGATTGCTTGGACAAAGGAATGAACCTCAATCTAGAATTGTTACAAGTCCTCCTTCGCTTTCGGTGGTTCCCGGTCGCCATAAACTCGGACATCGAAAAGGCATTCTTACAAATTGAGATACAGGAGACTGACCGAGATGCCTTCCGGTTTCTGTGGTTTGATGCTACTCCCATAAGCCAACACATTAAGCTCGTCGAATGGCGCATGACAAGGGTGCCGTTTGGATCAACATCAAGCCCCTTCTTGCTCATGGCAACTATCCACTACCACTTGGATAACGCGTGCGAAGATAAAGCACTCGCTTCTACATTAAAGAAGGCATTTTATGTCGACGATTTATTGGTGGGTGCGGAGACATTCCATGAAGGTCTGCGCATCTATGAACAGTCAAAGGCAATCATGAGAGATGCAGGCATGAACCTCAGAAGTGGAATTCCAATAACCATCAGCTGCAGAACATTTTCGACAACGAGGAGGAGCAAGTAGAAGGAGCATCAAGAGAAGCATCTGCGGTCTTGGGAATGCAATGGGACACAGAAAAGGACTACTTCAAGTTTTCTTCCAAATCTGTGGCCCAATATTTAGTCGCTGGCCAGCCTGACACGAAACGTACTCTACTAAAGGTTGCTTCTCGAATTTACGACCCGCTTGGCATTCTATCGCCCTTCACCGTCACAGCGAAGCTTTTGTTTCAACGCCTTTGGGTTTTACGCCGTTCCTGGGATGAGGAATTACCCGAGGAGATCAAGACGCCGTGGACAGCCTGGTGTGCGGACGTGATTCAGCTTGGCCACATAAAGATTCCGCGCTGCGTGAGAGACGGGCTTCATGGAGCAGTGGAAGAGGCTGAACTGCACATATTCGTCGACGCCAGCCTGAAGGCTTATAGAGCATGTGCCTATTTGAGAGCATTCGACGAAGACGGGAACTCGGCTACCTCACTCATAGTAGCGAAGTCAAGAGTGGCACCTATTGAGACTTTGAGAGAGGTGGGGAGCGTAGGAAAGGAGAGAGAGGGGGGGGACGCGCATGCGCAGTGGGAGTGTGGACGCCGCGGGTAGGGATGCTAGAGGAGAGAGGGGGGGGAGCGTAGGAGGGGAGACAGGAGGGGAGGCGCATGCGCAGTGAGGGTGTGGTTGCCGCGGGGGGGGGGGGGGGATGCCTAGAGGAGAGAGGGGGAGAGGAGGTTTTTTTATTTTTATTTTTTTTAAAGGGTTTCCGCATGCGCAGTAAGGGAGGCCACGCGGCACACCACCACCACCACCAGCGGATTAAGCTTCGCCATAAGATGCTTCACATCTAATAGCAAAAGCTACTGAACCAGCGCTATGGCGCTACTGCCCGGGTGAAGACAACCCGTCAGATGTACTGACTAGGGGCGTACCTTTGAAGACTCTACGTGAATGTCGCTGTTGGTGGTATGGACGCGAATGGTTGTCCCAGGCGAAATCAACCTGGTCTACCGAACCGAACCAGTGCACACCGATCAACGAAGAGGCAGAGATTGACACGCAACATGTTTTTCTTCAAGCATCATCCAGGAACTTGCACCCTGTATGACTACGTATGACGAAAAGCATCCGGTCACACTACCACAGAGGCGTCCCTTCACGGCTTTGCTAGTGACTGAGTCTCACTGCAGAGCTTTGCATGGTGGTGTGGCAAGCACTATGATGCAAATACGGCAGCGTTATGGGATTATCCGCGCTCGACAAGAAGTTAAACGAATCATTAATGCTTGCTTTCTCTGCCGAAGATACAACATGAAACCTGGAAACGTACAATATGCGGCGATGCCTGAAGACCGGCTTCTCTCGTCACGACCGTTTGATGTAGTGGGATTGGACTTTGCAGGTCCACTATATATAAAGCAACAGGAGTGACATGGTGATGCATCGAAAGCTTACATCCTGCTGTTCACCTGTGCGACGACGAGAGCAGTACACCTTGAACTGACGAGTGCGATCTCGAATAGCGCTTTCTTACTAGCGTTCCGCAGGTTTCTGGCTCGCAGAGGGGTACCCGCAACACTGTACTCGTCGTACTGTGACGTCACGCAATACCAATTTTGGTGTATATTATTCTAGCGAAACGGCCGCTCGTGCACCATGAGTGTGGCAAGTAAATCACGTTGTACATGACATCGATTTCATGATTTCAATATTACCACTTGTCACTTATGTTCGTCATACAGTTACGTCACGCAATACCAAAATTGGTGTATACCAAGCTAGTCAAACGTCAGCGAGCGCGCTATGAGCGTGGCATGCAAGTTATATGTCGCACATGACATGTCATGATTTCCATATTACCACCTACCACTTCTGTTCGTCGTACAGTCAAGTCACGCAATACCAAATTTGGTGTATATCAAGCTAGCTAAACGGCCGCGAGCGTGTCATGAGCGTGGTATGTAAATCATGTTGTATGTGACATGCACGTCATGATTTTCATATTACCACCTGTCATTTATGTTGGTCATTCAGAAATGTCTCATCATACCAATTTTTGGATATATCAAGTTAAGGAAACGGCCGCAGGAGCACCACGGCCATTGCATGTAAGCCATACTGTTCATGACAAGTTATTCATGGTTTTCATGTTATGACCAGTCATTCATGTTCGTCATACAGACATTTATGCCATACTAATCTTGGTTTAAATGCCAGTAACGATACGGCTTGGAGAGCACAAAGTCGAAGGCGGCTAGGTAGATAGCCAGATACGCTCAAAGTCGCCGAAGTTCGCTATGAAATACTTCGCATTTAAGAAAGCAACGGTTACAGTAGATCGGCGTGAATCTAAGCGAGATGTCACATTTTTAAATGTTACAGCAGTTCGTATTAATTTAAAACTACAAATCATCGACTGTTTTTCGCTTAATGTCACATGTGAATTAAGTGCGATCTTCGTTACGAAATGTCGTGCTAGCATTTTCTTCCCGTCGACTCTACGCTGCCTAACGTGATCCACGAGCAAAAACAAAAAAACCGCCAGAGCTGCGCGGAACACGCAGCACAGTCACAGCGAACGCTGGAAAAGCGGTTTTACTAGACCCCTTTTTAAACATTCTTGGGGAAACTACTACAAGCGCACTTGAATGGTACCCACAATGTCATAAATCATCACAATTCTTTGTAGTGGGGAAGCGTACACTATGACATTAGAAGGACTTACAACTGGGCAAGTTGTCATTTATAACGCTCATTTATCCTCCCGCGTGAGGGGGAGACGCCACAGCTGGCACGGTGCCAGGGAGCTTCAACGGCGGGGTGCGGGCCTAAGGAGCTTCGCTCGTAATAAATGATACGCCCATCTTGAGCGTCGCTTCCCCGCACGTGCCCACGTGCCACGCGCAAAAGGAAAAAGAACACGCCATGTTCAGACAGACGGAGCCAGGAGCTGGATCGAAGAAGACGCGTTGGCCTGGTCGGACGTCAACGTTCGGGAGGCCAACACTGTCGGAGGCACCTGGTCGGGCGTCAAGGTCCGAGGGACCTCGCAACGACAGGTCTTGTGCCCCGGCGCCCAGCGGACACAGTACCTGCGACAACCCGCCTGGCCCTTCTCTTCCGACCGCATCAACGCCACCGTGGCTGCTTCGTCGGTCCTTAGGCCGGCACCCCGCCGTCGCCGTTGAAGCTCCCTGGCACGGTGCCAGTTGTGGCGTCTCCCCCTCACGCGGGAGGATAAATGACCTTAATTAGCGCTGGAATGCGGATGGCGTCTGCACGATGCGCAAAGCGCGAGAATACGAACGCATGCGAAACGGAGGCTGATTAGTCTCCCTCTTTCTTTGACTCTGCCCTCAAACCGGCGAACGCGTGAAACCATCGCTTCACCCTGTCGTCCGCCCAGTGGTTGGTCCGTTGCCTGGATAATGAAACGGCGCGGGCGCCGAACGCCGCGTCCGTCCCATTTCTAAGGAGCTTCGCTCATCGGTTGTATTCGTATACGGAACAACTGCTAGTTTTTCCTCTGAACAGCTTTCTAAAGACGGTTCGCGAGTCCATTGTCTTGCTGTGCTTTTGTACTTTTCTTGTGCTTGTGCCTTTTTGTGTTATAATGTATGTTTGTGTGCCGTGCCGTGGTGTCCTCTCCTTGGTTGCCCTTGGAGGCGTCTCTGACACATGCTCCCCGAACCTATTACGTAACAGTTGGTATGTACAATGTGTTTTAAATGCGAAGCTGCTCTTTGACTAGCCTGTGTAGCGCTGTCCCTCCGTGCGTCCGTACGAACGCGCCGCGACGCGCTCCCCTCGCCGCAGGTGTTGGAGCGGTGCCAAGTAGGTCACGGCGTTGACGTCACGCTCCCCTCGCAGTGCGCGCTGACGTCACTCTCTCCCTCGCCTGCCGCGCGCTCGCCGCAGCGCCCGCAGCTGCCGCCTCGTCCGTTCGCCCGCAACACCTGCCGCTACCGCCGCTCGCTACACCGCTGACTCGTCGGCTCACGCGCAAAAAATTAACACCATCTTCCCAAAGGGAACCCTGATGGGATGCGAAGCAGCAGCGTTGCGCACGGGTGGCGTCACGGGTTGAACGGCGCTAACGCAGTTGCTGCGGTGAGCGCTGGAAGATTCGTTTGAAGCGATGGCTGGCGTAGGTCTTGTTGTTTCTTCAGAGTGGACACGGGCGCTGGACCGGAGCTGGCGCGTTAGCGCCGTTCAACCCGTGACGCCACCCGTGCGCAACGCTGCTGCTTCGCATCCCATCAGGGTTCCCTTTGGGAAGATGGTGTTAATTTTTGCCGTTGAGCCGCCGCTTCCCGCGTCCTCAGCACCGGGGTAGCAGCTTGTTGTCGGCGTTGCCGTTTTGCCTTTCGCGGGTGAGAGCGCGTTGACGATCGTTTTCATCCACGGCAGAAAGAGAATGTGGAGTCTGCAACGCGCTTATTCTTCATCGTCATCGTTATGACGTATGGTACATTCCATGTGCTGTGCGGTGATGGCAGAAAGAGAATGTGTGGTCTGGAACGCGCTTATTCTTCATCGTCATCGTCATGGCGTTTAATGGTTACCTTGCATGTGCTGGGGCGTGATGGCAGCGTCATCGTCATCGCACTAGTGTGGCTACACCGGGGGACACCGGGGAGTGATGTACAAGCCTCGACCTTAAGGAGCTTCGCCCCTAAAATACCTAGGACCCAATGGTAATTGAACCCGGGCCCTCTGCGTGGCAGCCCAGCACTCTACCACTGAGCTACGCCGGTGCTTGAAGCTGCTTTGCAAACTGATCCTACGCAGGCTTCATGTCGGGTAAGAAATCGCGTTAGCATGTGTAGTAAAGCGTTTTCGAACAGTAAAGTAACAACCAGGCGTCACACAATACGAATTGCGTAACGAGTGGGTCGTTGAATGCTCCAACCCATTACAAAAGCCTCAGGCATTATTCTTCATCGTCGTCAGCCACAGCATCAACAAAGTGCACATGGTGTGTTACAAGTGTGTAGCGGGTACCACGCTATTGTGAAGAATGACGAATAATGGCGTAGTGGCCTCTTCCCCACTACACAAAAATTATGAATATTTATGGCGTAGTGGGTACCATGCAAGTGTGCTTGTAGTACGAGTAGTTGCCCCAAGGGTGTTTAAAAAAGGCTCTAGAAAGGCCGCTCTTCCAGCTTTCGCTGAGACTGTGCGGCGCGTTCCGCGCAGGCCTGGCGGTTTTTTTACTCAATTGTTCTAAAACGATTTATTAACACGTTAGCGCGATTCCTTACCCGACATGAAGCCTGAATAGGGTCAGTTTGCAACGGTGTTTCAAGTACCGGCGTAGCTCAGAGGTAGAGTACTGGGAGCCACGGAGAGGGCCCGGGTTCGATTCCCATTGTGTCCGCGGTGTTTTTAACAAGAAAGTGTTTCATGCCGGGGTCCACCACAGCTCCTCTGACGTATTTCCGTCAGGGCTATGACGTAAAATATAAACTATCATATTGAGATCAAAGAAAAACTAGAAAAAAAAAGTTCCGTCGCCGGGCGTCAAACCTACGACCTCTTGCTCCGCAGCGCGTCGCGAAACCACTCGGCCACGGAAGCGTACGTACCTCTGCTTGCTAACGGCAAGCTATTTATATACACCATATGCCGTTGGCGGTCCCCAGAGCTCGTCGACTTCAGCGCGTTTTCGTCATCACTAGCGAGATGGCTCGAAGGTGTCACGGAGTGCGCGCTCTAAAGGTCGTCGCGCCTCTCGCTGCGATGAGCGCGCGCCTCCACGGGGCGTGGTCGCTCGTGTGCGCGCGCTTATATCCTGATCGGGGCATTGGGGCACTTTGTACGTCGTGCTTCCTCCGCAAGTTTGCTTTGAAGTTACATGGGCTAGAGTGTGCACGAAGGTCGCTTCGCTCGCCGCAGAGGCCGCGTTTACGAACGGAGCGCGCTGCTCACACACGAAGTAACCATTGTGGCAGTTCGCGCTAGTCTTGTGTATACTTGTGCGTTCGTTTCGTGCGTCTTTGTGTTAGAGCAGCGCGCTTTAAGTGTCGAGCTGTGACAGTCCGCGCTCGTCCTGTGTATGCTAATTTCGTGCGTCCTTTCTGCTTGAGGTGCGCGCTGCATTTTCGAGCTGCTTGCCGTTCTTCGCGTCACATTACAATTTGTTGCTGTAGGATTCATTTCTTCGCCCTTGTGGCGAAACAATGCACAATAAACGCTCAACTACTTCTGTGAATAGACGTTTCACTTTCGTGTTATACCGATTCCATTGACAGAGGGATCAGCCATGTTTTTTTATGGATTTAGGCAAACTAGGGAATACTAATAATTAAAAGCTGACGCAGGAATTTGCCTTAGTTACACGTATATTTTCGACATTCATTTACTTAAACGATGTCATGGCGATGAATTCGCTGGCATCATAGATTCTGTGAGTCCGCATTACTTACTGCCATCAGTCAAGGCATTCTAACTTAGTCACCTGCTGCGTTAAGTCTACGAGCTCTGATACCGACAAGCGATCTTAAAAACATCGGCTTTGTTTTCCGGTGAATCTTCGCTGCATGCGTGAGTTGGGAAAAAGCGAGAGCTTATAACAGCATTGCTTTATTCATAACGCTATTCAGTTGCTCAGAAATCCGGTCAGTTTGCTCTCTGCCGAGAGCCGTTGCTGCGACGCGTGGCGGCTTGCTTGTTTGACGCAAACCTTTTGAGACAGTCTTTTTGCACATTTTGGGTCTCCTGCTAAGTTTGAGAAGTAACGTGCCCGACTCAAAATCGAAACGCTGTTTGGTTCTCGCGCACGCTATTGTCATGCCAAACGCTGCACGGGTCTCGACGCTATTGCTGGGGGGGCTGGAAACGTTTAGCGCCACTATTCAAAAAGTTCCTAACATGGCGGAGCAATGAAACGGCGCCCTTCATTGACTGTTGATATGCCCGTCGAAACGACTCGCTGATGATGATCTGATGATTGCCGGTAGTTCCAAGGAGAGTTCCACATATATGTAACAAATTTTTCACGGTGAGAGTGCCAAAGAGCACAAACGCTAGAATTTTGCACTTTGAACTGCTTAGTTCGTAATGCTATTCTTAATAGTTACATTATATATTGATTTCCGTGATTGGGGTCTCAAACTCATCTCAGGCAGCGGGCCGCAGACACAGAAAATTTAGTCCCGCAAGGGCCGCCGGGAGCGGGGGGGGGGGGGGGAGGAAACAGGGTTTGTACACATTGTCAGCAAACGTTACCATTGAAAGAAAACTATCGAACATATCTCATATATGAGTCAGTTCTGAAGAACATTTGGGGCCAGGATTCCATCCAACATGTCGATACCGATCTCCAAAATGAGTAAAATCAGGACTCCGATTTTGAAATAACGTTTTTGTTTCACGGTTACGCGGCAAAACATGGTGACTACATGGGGTGCCTCACGAAAACAATGCTTTAGACCAGTCATGTCAGTGTAGCTCACGTACATGCTTATCATGAAAATTAAAAAAAAATGTGTGTATATATATATATATATATATGGGACGAACATAGCCGTGTGCGGGCCGCGGGCCGCAAGCGAGAGGTTGGCGGGTCGCATGCGGCCCGCGGGCCGCGTGTTTGAGACCCCTGCAGTTGGGTATAGAGTATAGTGTTTGGTCACTGGTGCTTCAGTAACATCTAGTTTTATCTGTTTTTTACAGGTTTGTTGTGTACAAAATACCTAAAACAAAACATGATCCCCGTAGTTTTATGCGACCTATGGGTGGTGAAATGGCGTATTATGATAGCCTATCGACACAATTAACATGGACGCTTCTGTCTGATGATATAAACAATAAAACAAATAATCCAATCAGCAATACACTGGCGCCCATTTATGAGCGCCACTCAGTAAGTCATTTACACTTTTGAAATTGAATTGCTTCTGTTGTTTGCGCATATACCGTAAAAAGAAAAAAAGAGGAAAAAAAAAGAACTAATGCGACCTCCATAAGCTGGCGTCATTCCCATTATGCGTAACATTGTACAATGTTCGTTGAATATACTTGGGTCGCTGCGGCGGATGCTCTATACGCGCCTCGCGAGAACAGTGTGTGCGTATGGGGTATAAAGAAGAAAAATATATTGTCCTTACTTGTCACTTGTCGTAAGAGAGGTTTTTCAATTAATGCTTTTTTATTAATTATTGCTGATACAGTATTTCGAAATTTTCGGTTAAGACTATTTGGAAGGGATTTCAGTATAACCTCAGAATTGTTCGACGCAATCTGTCGCATAGTTCTTCAGAAAAGGTACATGAAGTTTTTCACAATATTCAGAGACCTTATTGTGAGAAACACACGCTTTTGCTTTTAAAGACATGAGCGGGAGGTGCTCGCAAGATAAAGCAGAGCAGCATTATTTTTCCCTGAATCATCGGATTCAGACGATGACCAAGACTAAACGCATCGGTAGTGGACGCCGACTGCTGTAAACAAACGCCCACTGGCACGTCAAAGGCTTTTGCCACAGTCTCCCTCGTACCTGCCCATAAATTTTAATTTGATGCCGGGTTCTACCAAGACTTTAGTGACGTATTTCCGTCATGGATATGTCGTTGATAAAAGGGACGCCACGAAAGGAAAAAGAAAGAAAACTGTTCACAAAGAAAACCTCCCCCTAGCCGGTAATCGAACCTCCGACTCCTTGGCCCGCGACGACAAGCGCCCGATGCTGCACCGACTGAGCTATCGAGACAGATGCGAGGCTCCGTACAAACGCGCGTTATAACCCTCACAGATTCTCCCTAGCACAGTGCTCTCTGTTGGCAATCACGGCGGTGCAGCCGTCTGTGAGCGGTGACGAGAAGTAATGCGGCGTGACACTTATTAGCACCGATAGAGAACGATTCTTCGACGACGCAGTTAAAGCATGGCGTCCGAGATTGCGCGCCGGCTCGCAATCACGGAGACCCAGTGGCGTAGCCAGGGGGTGGCACACCGGGCACGTGCCCCCCCCCGAAATTTTTTTCGCCATGGCATACAGAGCGAAAAATGACCATTTCAAGGAGGTGCCCCTCCCAAAATCAAGGCGGTGCCCCCCCCCCGAAAAAAATTTCTGGCTACGCCCCTGCGGAGACCATGGTTAAAGCGTCTCGATAGCAGCAAAAAACACTGGCCGCGCTAGCATCGGCGAGTCGCCCTAACCGCAGTTATGTTGTTTGCCTTTCGCTTCGTGTTAGCGTGTGACGGTTCGGTGTCGGTGCAGTGCAGCTTCCACATGCACTGACGGCGTGTCGCCGCCGGTAATAAGACTGCCGCAGTAAGCGCTGCAGAAAGGCAACGATGTCGACGGGCGAATGTCTTGCCTCGGAGAAGCGAGACAGGCCAGCGGGGCGTGAAACTCCTGCGAACGTTCGTGGCTCAAGCTACGAACGTCTCCTTCCCGTGTTGCTGAAGCGCACTGTGGTGTTTGCATGGGCGCAGGCGTAGGTTACCCGGTTACCCTGTTACTCGGGAGCGCCCATCGTGCCATTTCTCTCCTTAATTCACGACACTTTGAAGAATTGCATATCGAGTACCAGTGCTTATTATGTGCTTGTTGATGTCATGTTTTCGCGGGATTCACGATACGCTGTGTCCAGGTACTGGCTAACAACAACTACCACAACGATTAAATCATGATCATGGGTGTTAATTGTCGCGATGAAGATGTGCCACTAGCCGTCCACGCATCCACGTCAAACAATGCTATAGCTGCAAAACACCAATGGACGTCGTATAAATTTTCATGTTCACTACACAATAAGCACTACTTCTGTAAAGACAGTTTTCACTGTCATGTTATACCGATTCATATGACAGAGGGATCAGTCATGTTTTTTTTTTTTTTAGCCCCGCAGGGGCGTCTGCGAAAGCAGGCGTTTGGTGTGTGGCGACACCACGGACCCGAGCTAACGAGGGGGTTCAACCCCTCTCCCACGCCTCGCCGTGCGTGGCTGAGCCGTGTCCGGGGAAAAGGGGATCCTGGGGGGTTGAGCCGACGCCGGGTGATTGGACCTTTAAGGCCCCCCCGGCCGAGGCAACCCACCCCTTTGGCCCCAGCTTCACGTAGACGGCACCCCTGGGCTGACCCACCCAGGGAAAATCGGCAGTCGCCTTTTCCTATCTCTCTCTCTCTCCCTACATCTTCGTCTTTATCTCTCACTATATACCTTTGCTGTCTACTTCTCTCTTCCGTTTACTTCCGATTTTTCCTGGCGGCAGGCAAGGGTTAACCTTGTGTAGTTGCTCAAACTAGGGTAATTATATTTGGTTATAGTGGCAATGCACGGCTGGCGTCTGCAGCCTCATAGAAGTGCTTCAGCGTCCCCTAGTTGGGCTCCATGGTGGGTGGCCGCCATTGCTGCCGAAACAAAGAAAACTATCATGGGAACACCTTCATTTCCCCGTCTACTTGATCGTCTCCCTCACAAAAGGGTACGCACCGAAGATCTATCGCGCTTCAACCGCCCCGAACTATCCTTCCCGAAATTCCACGTTATTCATTGTGAAACCCCAGAAAAACAAGCCAGATCACTTTCCCCATTTCTTGTGTCAAGATCGCTGACCGAAGTCTTCGGACCAGGTTACAAGGTAACGAAGATGGCAAGCGGTGACCTACTGCTCGAGCTCCCTGAAAAACACCACTTTGAAAAACTTGGGAGTCTAGCATCCTTTGGCAACATTCCAATCTCTGTTTCGCCTCACCGATCGATGAATACATCACGCGGAGTCGTCTCAGAAGCAGACTTACTCGAATTGTCCGAACAAGAACTCCTAGAAGGGTGGAAAGAGCAAAATGTCACTGATGTGAAACGAATCATCATCAGACGCGAGAACAAAGAAATTCCTACCAAGCATCTCATACTAACATTCGCATCCGGTCTACTGCCAACAAATATCGAAACAGGTTACATCAAACTTCCTGTCCGCCCGTACATCCCCAATCCTAGACGGTGTTTTAAATGTCAACGATTTGGCCACGGCTCACAGAGCTGCCGTGGTCAGGAAACTTGCGCAAGATGTGGAGACCAAGGACACCCCTCCGATAATTGTACTAACACACCGCACTGCGTCAACTGTGATGGCGACCATGCAGCCTACTCGCGTTCATGTCCAAATTGGAAGAAAGAGAAGGACATCATCACTCTTAAATTCAAAGAAAACATCTCATTCAAGGAAGCCCGTAACAGGTGCGCACCTTTCTACACCACACCTTACGCTGATGCGGCGCGCCGGGGGGCAACGTTACATCGGCAACCGCCACTCCTTCGGCCTGCACAGAGCGAGCCGTCGGCTGTGGCACCTGCCCCCAAGGCGGCAGTAGTCCAGACTACTCCGCCAACCCAAGAACAGGGACCGGCGACTTCAGGGCCGTCGGGTCTCAAGGCCTCGTCTCGCCAGGCGAGGCCCGAAACTCGAAACACTAGCCCGCACGTGCGGGCATCCAGTGCCTCCCAGGAGGCAATGGACACATCGGTACCCCTGGTGCCGAAACACCGGCGCAGTTCTTTGGACCGCGCCAAGAAAACTAAAAAGCCAATAACGGGGCCGGACGACCGTCCTGCCACCTGAAACATAAACTAGTTCTCTCGAACACACCACACTCTCTTATTGTACACACAGCAGCTTTTCTTACTTAATATGCAGACACAAATATTACAGTGGAACATCCGAGGCCTTCTTCGAAACCTCGATGACCTACAAGAACTCCTGCACGAACACAATCCAAAAGTGCTGTGTGTACAAGAGACACACCTAAAAGAAAAACACACAAACTTCCTATGCAATTACGTAATCTTCCGAAAGGACCGAGATGATGCCATGGCGTCATCCGGTGGTGTAGCAGTTATAGTCAATCTAGGAATAGCATGCACGCATTTACCTCTTCAAACTTCGCTTGAGGCAGTGGCTGTTCGAGCCGTTCTCTTCAATAAACTGATAACAATCTGCTCTGTCTACATACCCCCCACACCATAATCTACAAAAACATGAATTCCAGTCCCTAATAGATCAGCTACCACAACCTTATCTAGCCCTTGGGGACTTCAATGCACACAACAGTCTCTGGGGTGATTCTCGTTGCGATGCGCGAGGTCGTCTCATTGAACAGTTCCTTTTCACTTCTGGCGCATGTCTTCTGAATCAGAAACTTCCAACATATTGCAATCTCGCAAATAGAAATTCTCATCCATAGACCTCAGCATTGCATCTCCGTCCCTTCTTCCCCTCCTTAACTGGGAAGTAATTGGGAACCCCTATGGAAGTGGCCACTTCCCAATAGTTCTCAGCACACCAATAGCAAATCAAAGTCCTCCACCCGTTCCCAAATGGCAGACAGACGGAGCCGATTGGGAACAATTTCGAAAACTGACAGTCTTAAGTTGGGATGACCTGTGTAGCTTCAGCATAGAAGCTGATGTGGACTACTTCACAGCTCTCTTGATTGATGCTTCAACTAAATGTATTCCACAAACAAGTGGACTGTCTGGCAAACGACGGGTGCCATGGTGGAATAGTGACTGTCGAACCGCACGAAAGAAGCAAAACAAAGCATGGAGGTTGCTTCGGGACTCTCCGACAGCGGAGAACCTTATAAACTTTAAGAACATAAAGTCACAAGGTAGGAGGACGCGCCGACAAGCGAGACGGGAAAGTTGGCAGAAGTTTCTATCAGGCATCACTTCATATACACACGAGGGTAAAGTCTGGAACAGGGTCAGTAGGGTAATAGGAAGACAAACATATTCACTCCCTCTAGTAAACACACAAGGCGACAGCTTGGAAGACCAGGCGAACTCCCTGGGCGCGCACTTCGAACAAGTGTCCAGCTCCGCGCACTACTCCGAGGCCTTCCAACGCTACAAAACAAGAATAGAAAAACAGAAACTAGAGCGGAAATGTACAAAATACGAGGCATACAATGAACCTTTTTGTCTACCTGAGCTACAGGCATCTCTAAACTGCTGTAATAAATCTGCCCCAGGTTCCGACCGTGTAGTATATGCAATGTTGAAGAACCTACCTCTCGAAACGCAAAAAACCTTACTTTCCCTGTACAATGCTATCTGGTTTTCCGGCGCGATCCCTACTTCTTGGAAAGAGGCTATTGTCATCCCCATTTTGAAACAAGGCAAGGATCCATCCTTCGCTGCGAGTTACAGACCCATCGCACTAACAAGCTGCCTATGTAAACTTTTCGAAAAGATGATTAACCGCCGACTTATACATTTCCTTGAAACAAACAACCTGCTTGACCAATTCCAGTGCGGGTTTCGAGAAGGTAGATCCACCACTGACCACCTAGTACGTATCGAGGCACAGATCAGAGACGCTTTCGTCCACAATCAATACTTTCTTTCTGTGTTCCTCGATATGGAAAAAAGCTTACGACACGACATGGCGCTTTGGAATTTTAAGAGACTTGTCCCACCTTGGTGTGCGTGGTAGAATGCTTTCCGTAATTGAAAGTTACTTGTCCAACCGGACATTCCGTGTTCGAGTAGGCAGTGTTTTGTCTCGAACATTCGTCCAAGAAACAGGAGTGCCGCAAGGTGGTGTACTTAGTTGTACACTTTTTATCATCAAAATGAATACCCTGCGTCTTTGCATTCCCCGAAATATGTTTTATTGCACATATGTGGACGATGTGCAAGTCGGTTTTAAATCATGCAACCTTTCAATGTGTGAGCGGCAGTGTTGCGGAATGGGCGCCTCCATTCCATTCCAATTCCATTCCGAGGAATTAGAACTTGCCGCAATTCCATTCCTTTCAATTCCTCGGAATGAAAAAACTTAGCCCATTCCCACTCCGGGAATGGCCGGGCAGTTCAATTCCATTCCTGTAATTCCTCAACGTAGGAAAGGCATCTTGATAGTTTTATCGAGTTAAGAATGAACGCCCCATAAAGCTGATGCCATCAGATGCATTACGAACTGCAAAAGTACGCAAAACACGTTACCAAGGTCGAGTGATATTAACTTGGTGACATATCTCGTGTACTACAACCACCCTATAAATTCCCATAGGGGCAGTTCTCCCACTACGTGTATAGAGTATTTGCGTGGTCAGCATGCTTGAACGAAGGGCGATGTTTTAATGTTGTTTAAGCTTAAATGTGTTAATGCTAAAATGACGACATAGCGTATTTTTATGGACATAAAAGTATTGTTCACGAAGACTAAGCAGTTTTGCCACGCGTCTGGAGCGATCGTGAATATGGAGAAAACTAAGATTTGGTTAATGGAGAACGAAACCTTCAAGATCTATTGGTATTACTTGGAACAGTGCACCGCTCGGGCGCCTTGTGCCTTTGCATCGAATACGGAACACTGGGCCGCACTGCTCGTCAGCACTCACGCTTGTCAAGCGCGCCTCGCAAGCACGGATGGGGCGAGGAGAACTTTCTGTGTTCGCCTGCGAACAGGTATGCAATGTCAGGTATAGAAGTTAGAGAAGCGCTTTTTCGAATATGCGTCCGAGTCGCCGACGGCGACAGAAGGAAAAACAAAAAAAAGTGAAGGGTGGTGAGCAGGGGTGTAGCCAGAAATTTTTTTCGGGGGAGGCACCTCCTTGAAATGGTCATTTTTCGCTCTGTATGCCATGGCGAAAAAAATTTCGTGGGGGGGGGGGGGGGGGGGGCACGGGCCCGGTGCGCCACCCCTGGCTATGCCACTGGTTGTGAGACAGCAGGCGGCTGGGGCGCCGCCAAAGGAAAAAAAAAGTCACAAGGCGTAAGGGGGGGTTATGCCGCCGCCGTAGTTCCGCGTGACGGATACCAACGGCATAGAACCGCGGTTACGCGAAGAATAAAGACAAACTTCGTAGCAACACAGTCTATATAAGGACAGAATTGCAGTAGGCGCGTTGCTTATAAATGTACCATGCTTGTCCGACCAGACAGCATCAACGACTGCTACAAGGGCATTTATAGATTTTCTCAAGAGTACTGGACTTGACACTAAACTTTAAGAAGACCACTGTGTTACGTGGTCATTGTAAATACGCATCTCCTCTTCCTGTCCCCATAATCATCATCTTTATCATTCTTTTCCTCCCTTTCCCTTTTCCCCTGTGCTGAGCAGCAGGCCAGAGCGCACAAGCTCAGGCCGACCTCTCGGCCTTCTAATAAATTCGCTCTCTCTCTCTCTCTACCGTGCTTGTAATCAGCCAAGCCATTTCAAAAATACTGCTTTATTGTTAAGTTCAAGGCTCTGACTTACTAATGTTTTAAGTTTGAAAAACAGCGCGTCGACCAATAGGTGCTCTATTTTGGCAAAAAGACGTAATTCCATTCCCATTCCATTCCGTGCAAAAGGCGCTTAATTCCATTCCCATTGCATTCCTCCAAGCGTTGTCCCCATTCCATTCCGGGGTCGCAAAAATGTGGAATGAATCCGGAGTCATTCCGATTCCGGAGTGGCAACTCCGCAACACTGGTGAGCGGCAGGTCCAGCTAGGCCTGAATAAGATCTCAAAATGGGCAGACGAAAACGGTTTTATTCTTAATCCTCAAAAAAGCAGCTGCGTCCTGTTCTCTCGAAAGAGAGGCCTCCATCCAGATCCAGATCTTGACCTGCATGGTTAACATCTCTCTGTGAAGACGGAGCACAAATTCTTGGGCCTAATCCTAGACTGTAAGCTAACCTTCATCTCACACATTAAGTACGTAAAAAACAAGCGCTTGAAAGCTATGAATATACTCAAGGTCTTGTCGCGGACATCGTGGGGCAGCGATGCAAAATGTCTGATGAATCTTTATAGAAGCCTCATACGTACCCGCTTAGACTACGGGGAAATAACCTATCAGTCTGCGACGCCTAGCGCCTTAAAGATGCTTGACCCCGTTCACCATTTAGGCATTCGCCTATCTACGGGCGCTTTTTGCACTAGCCCCGTAGAAAGCCTCTACGTAGAATCAAATGAGTGGTCGCTCCATCTTCAAAGATCCTATTTATCATTTGTGTATTTTTTAAAGGTGAACGCAAACACGGAACACCCCTCACACTCCACAGTCAACGACCTGTCCAACTCTGCCCTTTTTCACAACCGCCCTTCGATGCGACAGCCCTACGCACTTCGTGTGAGGGGCCTAGCTGAGGAAATGGGTGTGCCACTTTTCGAACACCGTTTGGCGGCCCCCGCTGCGAATCTCCCGCCGTGGCAATGGCAGTTCATAGACTGTGATGTGTCCTTCGTGGAAGTCACGAAACACGCCCCTCTTGCTCATATACATACGTACTTCCTTGAACTACAGCACAAGTACACCTGTCCTGAATTCTTTACGGATGCCTCCAAGTCTTACACTTCTGTGTCATACGCAGCCGTAGGTCCATCTTTTTCAGATGTCGGCGTTCTGCACACTAATACAAGCATCTTCACAGCAGAAGCCTATGCGATACTTGCGGCCGTCAAACACATCAAACAACTAAAACTACAGAAGGCAGTAATATACACTGATTCTCTGAGTGTGGTAAAAGCTCTAAAAACAATGAAAAAACACAAAAATCCTGTCCTTGTCTCACTATACACAATATTATGTACAATTTACACGCTCAAACAGCATGTCGTAGTGTGCTGGGTGCCAGGGCACCGCGAGATCCAAGGAAACGTGTTGGCGGACCAGCTAGCTGCGTCCGCCCACGAAAGCACTGCCAATACATCCATAGGAGTCCCTGCACTAGACCTGAAACCCTTTCTTAAACGAAAGCTCAGGGATTGTTGGCAGCGCTTGTGGGACAGGCAAACAAAAAATAAACTTCACCTCATAAAACCACATCTCGGGAATTGGCCGCCAGTATCAAAATCACGTCGCACAGAAGTTACACTTACAAGGCTAAGGACAGGACACACACACAGCACACACTCATACCTTTTGTCTGGTGGTGATATACCTTTGTGTGATAGGTGTGGTGAACCACTCACGGTCATACACATTCTCATTCAGTGCAGTGGATTAGATGATATAAGAAAAATGCACTTCCCATCACATTATCGAGAACATATACCACTTCACCCATCGATGTTCATAGGCAGCGAACCGCTTTTTAAACATCAGTCTGTGTTGGCGTTTTTAAAAGAAATTCATAGCTTTAACGTTATATACCCTGGCAATCCGTAGCGCAACCTCTGAAAAGAGGTTGTTGCTCCGGGAGCTGTATTAAATAGGCACCTACCTCCCTGCCTTTGGCCTCAAAGGCCTTGAGGAGGCATTCGTGCTATTTTACGTTTCTCACTGGTAGATATCATACTCACTCGCAAGTCATTCCAAACCCATAGATCACATCGCGTATCACCACCATAATTTTATACTATATACACAGCTTTTACGCTTCTATTAGCGCGTGATTTTAGGCCCCTATACAGCCGTAATACACCCTGTCATCGAAATCATTGGTCATCGCTCACACCACATCAAAGACATGGCGCTCTTTGGCCACCCATGGCCCTTGCGCCATAAAACCCCACTAATCATCATCATCATGTTTTTTTAGATTTCAAACACATTTGCGGCACCAAAGATTGGATAGGTTAGGACACTTTCCGTGGTGCAGTGCAGTACAGCTAATCCTCTGGATATTAAAAAATTCTTTTTTTGCTTGCATCTTTTAAACAAAGCGCCTTTGAATAG
Source organism: Rhipicephalus appendiculatus (assembly GCA_030522465.1). Classification (NCBI taxonomy): domain Eukaryota; kingdom Metazoa; phylum Arthropoda; class Arachnida; order Ixodida; family Ixodidae; genus Rhipicephalus; species Rhipicephalus appendiculatus. Next base: position 41,779 of record JALIZH010028186.1, on the reverse strand, counting down.
ATTTCGTAGTTGTTTCTAGGCAGGTAAAACAACTGTCCAGATAAAGAAATGGGTATTTCAGTATCATTTCGGGCCGATAAACTCGGTAAAGAAATGGCTAACGATTTTTGTTCATTTGTTACTCTAGTGACACTCTAAATGCAACTATGTATTCCCGGCCTCAACGTAGATTTCATGAGCGAAAACGACAGGAGCCGGACTGGCAGAAAAGTTCCATGAAAAAATCTGCATTCTATAAAACAAATCTGGCAGATCCCATGCCTTGTGGGAATCACTCTCATGCGAAGCAGTCAGCGAGTAACTGCCTATACCGTATTTTTCTTTTCAGCCAAGCTTTATGAGGTGGGTCAGCGTCATTGTGTAAGTTGAGTAGTTGTACGGATATTGTAGGCCCTGTGGTAGGCTCTGTGGTAGCATATCTGACTGTCAAGCAGAATGCCTGGGTTAAACTTCGGCGGATATCGGCTCAAATGCCGGTTTTGATTATTTGTATCCGTTGAAAATTTTCGCTCGCTGACAACGCCGCCGACGCCGACACCAGACTTTCTGAGCTCCTTAACGCTCACGTGTTACAATTTCCACTGTCTGGTGTCCCCGTACCTAGGTTGATATTGACTGTGAATCACGTGTGGCGCATACACGTATACTACGGGCCACGGCATGCGGCTATCTGTCCCAGATGACTGGTGGGAATGTTTTCATGACGTACATGACAGGGTGGTCGGGTTAATTTTGTCGCGACCAGCGAATCGGGACGCCTCATATGCTTACGTCCTGCTATGCTGATATTGGTATCTGTCAAGTTAAGGAGACGACCGCGAAAGCGCCAGACTTGATAGATAGATAGATAGATAGATAGATAGATAGATAGATAGATAGATAGATAGATAGATAGATAGATAGATAGATAGATAGATAGATAGATAGATAGATAGATAGATAGATAGATAGATAGATAGATAGGTGCGGTCACAGTGTCTGGTTCTAAAAGAAATGCTTCGAATTAGAACACTATATCTGACAAGTCATCAATCACCAAGAGAGTGAAAGGTAATCTTTTTCTCAGAATGAATGACGCCACAACGAAGGAAGAAAGTCAAAGTGCGTTTCGTTTGCCAACAAAAGCTTTGTGTTTGAAACGGGCATTACATAATTTAAGAAGATAATGATATGGGCATCCACGATTTGATTGAGGGACGCCGTAGTGGAGGGCTTCGGAAATTTTGACCATCTGGTATTCTTAAACGTGCACTGACATCGCACCGTACATGGGCCTATAGCATGTCGTCTTCACCCAAATGCGACCGGCGCGGATGGGATCGAAACCCCGACCTCATGGTCAGCACCCTAGCACCATAACTACTGCTCCACAGCGACAGACACTCGGCTATTAAGGCACGCTAGCAGAGCATAGCATATCCATGTGCGCTACAGTATAAAAGGGGTGTGGGAAAGGAAAGTGAGGGTGAGAAGGAGAGATGTCAGAAAAAGGATGAGGGGAGATAGGCAAGCATGTTATAGAAAGAAAGTAAGAAATAGACAGAAAGAAAAGAAGGAGAAATAAATAGACCGGGAGAGAGAGAAAAAGTGACAGAAGCAAACACAAAAAGATAGAAAAAAAAAGAGAAAAAACAGCCATATACAGTACAGGATAGCAACGGGTGGAAAACAGGGAGGTGAGAGGGCAAAAGCCTAGGTACCCATACCGACTCCGTTGTGACCAGCCGTGCGCGGCATAGTGCAAGCTGCGCTAATTGATTTTCTTTTCTTTTTTTACATTTGCAGGATATAGCCTACCTGGCTTACAACGACCAGCTCCCACGAAAGTTCAATGGAACAAGAGGCGGGCACACTAAGGGTAAGAGTTGCAGTATCCCTAAAGTGCGAATGCTCGCCCAAAGCATTTTTACAGCGAAAGCTGTTATGAGATCACAACAAGGGCCATTATTGCGCCGTAGTAGTCCGCCGCCGCCGCCGGTGTCCGTGGCCACTATCGCACGAAATGAGAAAAACCTAATTAAAAAAGTCAGTTTCACCGCAAGGGTGAAGCAATGAATGCGATAGCAACAAAACGTAATGTTATACGAAGTGAGGCTGGCAGCTAACTCTTTTGGAGCCGATCTCACGCAACTCTAGAAAACGCTGGTTTAAGAGCATACGGCCGCTCCAGGGACACTCTGCTCACCACATTCTCTTCGCGTTGAGAGCGCAGCACGTAGAAGGGCATACCGGCCCCCCGCTGTCGGCCGCCGAGACGGGGAGATAACGCGCGCGCCAGCGACGACCGCGCTCGTAAAATCGAAGGTTGCTCAAGGGACCCCCTCCCCCTCGCGTCTTTTCACGCTCACGAACGACGGGCGGGGCCGGTTGAACAGTTGGGGGGGGATCTTATCGCATGCGCCTCGGAGCGACGGAGACGGGCCGGCTCTGTGATCTCCGCTTCAGCCGCGTTCATCGCTCCCGCTCGCCCGTATTACCCGCTGGTGGAACGTACGATGCGCAGGGGGCTCTTATCAATTTGGACTTCATACGCGACATGACGGCGACGGCAACGGCGACGGCGACGGCAAAAACCCGTCGAGACTGTCCATATAATTGCTATCGCAATAAAAAAATTACCTAGGACTGAATGACAATGGGAACCCGGGCCCTCTGCGTGGCAGCCCAGCACTCTACTACTCGTACTGAGCTACGCTGGTGTTCGAAACTCTGATGCAAACCGACCCTATGCAGGCTTCATGTCGGATAAGGAATCGCGTTAACATATGTAATAAAGCGTTTTAGAACAATAAGTAACAACCAAGCGTAACACTATGCGAATTGCGTAACGAGTGGGTCGTTCAATGCTCCAACCCATTACAAAAGCCTCAGCCATAATTCTTCATCGTCGTCAGTCAAAGTATCAACAAAGTGCACATAATGCGTCACAAGTGTGCAGCGGGTACCGCGCTTTTCCGAAGAACGACGAATAATGGCATAGTGGACGCTTTCCCACTACACAAAAGTTATGATGATTTATGACGCAGTGGGTGCTATGCAAGTGTGCTTGTAGTAGTTTCCCCCAAAAGTGTTTAGAAAACGTTCTAGCAAGGCCGCTCTTCCAGCATTCGCTGTGACTGTGCTGCACGTTGCACGCAGGCCTGGTGGTCTTTTTTCTTTACCTTTAAAGTGTTTCGCTGAAACTTATTCCATGCTCTACGCTTTTTCGTTGCATTCCAGTGGAATAAAAGATTCCAGAGGTATTTATAACTCTTTAAGATACAGCCATTGCCGACGTGTAATCAATTTCCCTCTGAATATGTAAGCCAAGTGTTGTCGCAAAAAAATTAATTAGGGCAATTGCAATTTAGAGTAAAAAAAAATCGGCCAGAAATTGCTTACTCTATCGCATGCAATATCATTCTCACCACGCAGCGAGCGGGCGCACGACTGGCGAATAGCGTAGGTGGCGCGCTACTTAGCGTAGTTTACACTGCTGCCTATTGTTGTCGCCACGAGCCGGCATCAAGCTGCTGTGAACGACACCGCTACTGAAGCTTTCCGCATGCCATTCCAATAATTCCATATGTTTCCTTGTGTAATCGGCATATTTTCCGTTCATTTTCTATATACTTGACATACATTTCCGCAAGAACCTTACGGAAGCATACAAGATTACTGGAATGACAGACGGAACGTTTCAGTAGAGGAGTGGCGAATAATACGGGTCAAAAATAGAAAATGTTCCACGAGGTTCAATAGAGGAAATAAAAACTGCACTGCAACAAAACATTCTTTTCTGGTAATGTAGTGTCGTTTCAGGAGTACCCACTTTGCAATGGTAGCCTATCACCTGAGAACCTGCCTCGCAACTGCAATAAGTGAATCATAATCCCGTATATATGTGTACCTTAAACTCACTCGTGAATAACTGTTGGTTTCGCATCGTGTTTTCCTGTAATCATGAGTGGCCACCGAGAGAGATATCAGCATGTTTAGCGATATCCATAATCATGTCTCATAGACGCCTTCATTGCTTCTTCAGCAATTAAGCAATGCATATTTACATTCTCTGATCGAAGACAGAACTAAATAAAAAAAAGAACATTTTTCGACACTTTATAAAGAGGTATGTTCGTAAAAGTTGCATCGTTTGCATTCCTGTTTATGCTACAGGTGTTCTGCTGGCGGGAGACAAATTAAATTTGGGCAGCGTGTGGCTACAGCACAGCGTGCCGAGGTTCGTCGGCGATGTCAGCAAGGGCTATATGTACCCCAACAACGGTCGAGAAAACGGACAGCTATTCTTCTGCATCACATTCCCCCCTGGCAGCAGTGGAAACAATTTGTAAGTCCGCTTCATTTTTATTGCACCCCCCTTAACATTTGTCGCATGTGGCATGGCAGACAGATGCCTCGATGTTGATAGCTCTGCCGTTAACACTTTCGTACAATCAACTAGAAGAAAACCGGCGTTGATTTGAATGGTAATGCTGAGAACAACGTTTGTTTTAACATCGTTCATGAAAACGGAGGATGCCTCGAGTGCGTGTCTGGCAGTAGCGTAGCCAGAAATTTTTTTCGGGGGGGGGGGGGGGGGGGGTTCAACCATACTTTATGTATGTTCGTGCGTGCGTTTGTATGTGTGCGCGCATATATACGCACGCAAAACTGAAAATTTTCGGGGGGTTTGAACCCCCCCCAACCCCCCCCCCCTTGGCTACGCCACTGGTGTCTGGCTATGAGCGTTCGCTGCGTCACAATGCTTTCCTACTGAAGCAGAATCTCTTGAGCCTAAAGCAAAACTGCTAGCCGGCCTAGTTGGAACGAGTTTATCTTGTAGCCCATTTGCGCGTAACAACAAACAAGGACGGAGGAAAGAGCGCACACGGACAAGCCCTTATCCGTGTTTGCTATTTCCTTCGTCCTTTTTTGTTACGCGCAAAGGGGCTAAAAGTCTTAAGCTTGTTTTTCTTACCATCATACAGAACAGTTTTATTATTGCGATAGCAATTATATGAACAGTCTCGACTGGCTTTTGCCATCGGCATCGACGTCATGCCCCGTATACACACACACACACACACACACACACACACCGGCCGCAATGTTGGCAATAAAGCATCGTTTTTCGATCGTTCGTCCACTTCACTTGAGCACACACACACACACACACACACACACACACACACACACACACACACACACACACACACACACACACACACACACACACACACACACACACACAAACACACACATATATATATATATATATAATGTGCTAATGGGCTGTGGCCGGAACCACGAATTTTTTCGTGGTTCCGGCCACCGCCCATTAGCCTGAAATGTAGTGGAGTAGGGTTGTTGCGAACCGATTTTCGCCCTGTGACATTTGACACGAGCGTACGCTCCGCGCAGGCACGAACCGGTGCAGCCCGCGCTGTCGCGTAACACGCGGCAATCACGAGCGGGCCGAACTTTTATTGAAGAATAGTTATGCAGAAAAAATACTACGTTAATTGGAGGCATCAACGTTTTCAAGCATACAGAACTGTTTTCTAATTTTATAAATACTGCTAACAAATATACATATATTCATACTAACAATGAAAACATGCAAAGAAAGACACCATAAACAGTAACCATTGTGATGTTTAGGACGGTTCGGGCACTTCTACTGTTGTGCAGCGGCGCAGAAAACAGACAGGGAGTCGTCTTCCAACATTTATATACAAACTAAAAAAAATGAAAAGAATTCGGTGGTGTGGTTGCCGTCGGAACGTCCACCACAGCACGCGAGGAGGAAGAACGGGTGATAGTCCCGTGATCTGCGGCTCACGGCTTTTGAGAAGCGGTAGCGGCGCCTAGGAGATGCCTGGACCAGCGTGGCCTCGGACGTCTCGACCCCACCCAGGCGTGGCGGTTCCACGTGCGGGTTCCGTCCAGCACAGCACCGTGTGTGACGTGCTGGAATGCTGCTCGACACAGCTGCGGTGCGGCAGCTCAACCACCGGCGGTCCTCGCCTCGGCCAGGGCACCGCCAGGCACAGCTCGTGTGCAGAAGCTCGTGGACCAGCGGCCCACGTCCAAGCCTGACGCGTCGCCCGGTACGGCTCGGCACCGCTCAGCGATCCTTGAATTCAGCCAGTTCCTTGAACCCTGGCACCTGGATCCTCGGAACCTCGGCCACCCTGGACCTCGCCTGGCTTCGTGGACCTCCGTGCTCGCACGCGTCTCGCCCGGCAGAACGTCTCGCTCGTCCTGGAGCCCGGGACTGCACTGCGCCTGGGCCGAACACTGCGAGCGCGCCTCGTGCCACCGTGCCACCGCGCTATTCTTCCTCGTCTGTCCGTGCTCGGTGGTCCGCGCCGACGCTTTCGCGGTATTTACACGTGACATTTTACCCCCCACTTGAGAAAGTTGTTTCACTTAAACAACTTTTCTAAGCAGCAGGGTAGACAAAGTTCACAGCCCGAAAGGCGGAAAGTGTTCGCATGTCAACAGTTTTTTTTACACGCATTCACATATTGTTCCGCACGCAGTTCACGGAGCGTTCCACATGAAGTTCACTGAGTGTTCACAAAGAAGTAAAAGCACTAGGCGCACGTAACGCTTCACGTCTACACTCGATTCATGTAGCCAGCTCCGACGTTGTCACTTCCTTTGATATACTCCATAGTGAAGTCGTACTCCATAAGTGTCAGACTCCACCGCAGAATTCTGCTGTTGGTGTGCTTGGCCGAGTTGATGTAGGCCAGCGGCTGGTGGTCGCTCTGCAGTACAAACTGCCTGCCGAAGAGATAAGTATGGAATTTTTGGACAGCCCACACGAGCGCAAGCCCTTCTCGCACTACGGTTGAGTACCGTGCCTCCCGTGGGAGGAGCTTCCTGCTTGCGTAGGCGACAGGATGGAGAACACCATCATAGTTCTGCACGAGCACGGCTCCCACACTGGTAGACGATGCGTCTGTGCGCAGAACAAATGTCTTCTCTAAGTCAGGAGACCTCAAGATAGGACCACTGGACAACAGTTGTCGAAGCTCGTCAAATGCCTCCTGGTGACGCTGTTCCCATATCACCTTGTTCGGTGCACGCTTCCGAGTGAGCTCTGTTAAGGGATGAGACACGTGGGAATAGTTGGGTACGAAGTCTCGGTAGTACCCGGTAAGACCGAGAAAGGAACGGACCTCTTTTTTCTTGTGCGGTCTTCTTGCAGCTTGTATCTTTTCAAGCGTTTCAATCTGCGGCCGTAAAATTCCATATCCCACGATGTGGCCCAAGAACTTCACGGAAGGTGAACCAACTTCACTCTTGGATGGCTTGATTGTGAGCTGTACACGCCGAACTTGTTGGAAAAAACATTCGAACGTGGCTATGTGCGTCTCCCATGTGTCTGTGGCTATAAGTACGTCATCGAAGTAATGATGTACGTGAGCAATGCCAGCCACAACTTTTCTCATGAGCCTGGTGAACACTGCTGGCGCTGTTTTTATGCCGAAATGCATAAAGCGGAACTGGTAAAGGCCCGACATTGAATGAAAAGCTGTCATGCGTTTCGAGTCTTCGTGCATGGGGACCTGCCAGTATCCCTTCGTGAAGTCAAATTTGGAGAAATAGCGAGCCTTTCCTAAGTTTGCGAACATCATGTCCACCCGTGGAATAGGCTCGTTATCCATTACGACGACTCGGTTAAGCTGACGGAAATCAATGCATAGGCGCATGCTGCCGTATTTCTTTTTAACTACCACAATTGGTGACTGGTAGGGTGAGTCTGACGGTTCAATGATACCCTGCGCCAGCATCTGCTGCACTTCTTGCTCTACCGCCTGCTGAACAGCAAATGGTATAGGGTACTGGCGTACGTTCACTGGCGGAGGCTTTGCGGGACAACCAGTTGGTCAACCTCCTTCCTCGTGAGCGATCTGTAGTTTCGGTGGAGTATGCCCTTCATCAAAACATAGCCTAAGTTTGCTGATCGCTGCGCTATCGTCTTCCCTATCGACGAAAAGCAGCTGTCCAAGGTGCGATCTTCCCTCTGCAACCTTTCCAGAACTTGAGGGGTCACGTCTAGTACGTTTGATGTAGCCACAGGTAACTTTGTTTCCTTGGATCCTCTTGTTGTCGCTGCACTCAATGTCGTTAGGTCTGGCGCCACGCTTGAACATGGAACAGGCTCCCCTGCTGGAGCCGACTCCTTACGCAGTCTTGCAACATCCGACAGGTCATGTGACGTGGTAGAACCGGAAGGAAAGACGACCCCGTCGATGTTGCCAAGAACCGTCCCGTGATCTGCGGCTCACGGCTTTTGAGAAGCGGTAGCGGCGCCTAGGAGATGCCTGGACCAGCGTGGCCTCCGACATCTCGACCCCACCCAGGCGTGGCGGTTCCACGTGCGGGTTCCGTCCAGCACAGCACCGTGTGTGACGTGCTGGAATGCTGCTCGACACAGCTGCGGTGCGGCAGCTCAACCACCGGCGGTCCTCGCCTCGGCCAGGGCACCGCCAGGCACAGCTCGTGTGCAGAAGCTCGTGGACCAGCGGCCCACGTCCAAGCCTGACGCGTCGCCCGGTACGGCTCGGCACCGCTCAGCGATCCTTGAATTCAGCCAGTTCCTTCAACCCTGGCACCTGGATCCTCGGAACCTCGGCCACCCTGGAGCTCGCCTGGCTCCGTGGACCTCCGTGCTCGCACGCGTCTCGCCCGGCAGAACGTCTTGCTCGTCCTGGAGCCCGGGACTGCACTGCGCCTGGGCCGAACACTGCGAGCGCGCCTCGTGCCACCGCGCCACCGCGCTCTTCTTCCTCGTCTGTCCGTGCTCGGTGGTCCGCGCCGACGCCTTCGCGGTATTTACACGTGACAACCATGCATTTCACGTAATGTTCATATATAATTAAACAGGAAAGATTAAAAAAAGCAATAAGAAACACAGTACACAGTATGAATAATTGAACAATTATTGGTTCAAGAAATGGGCTCTGAGTGTTTTTTTTTATTGCAGCAAGAGATCATGATGTTTTGATGGGGTGAGGAAGAGAATTCCATATTTTGATAGCACAGAATGATGCTGTCATTTTAACGTAATTAGCACAAGCTTTAGGGAGCAAGAAATCATTTTTTGAGCAAAACGAGTCGGGTTATTATTCTTCAAGGAATCCAAGACAATAAACTCGTGGGTGAGATCTTTATTAATTAACCTGGAAAGCAAGGTAGTTAAGTTTAATGCAAATAAATCATTAGTTGTGACCACTTTACTCTCCAGGCGTACGATATTAATATTATCGCAACTGAAGTTAGAAATAATGTGCAGAGCTTGGTTTTGTATATGTTGAATCGATGAGAAATGATACTGATACGTGTTGCCGTAGGCAGCAATACCGTAATTGATATGACTAGGAATGAACGCGTGGTCAAATGAAAGGAGAGCAGGAGTAGACAGACAATGTCTAGCTTTTATTAATGCTCTTACGAGGGTGGTCTGAAAAGTTCTCGGCCTCGGTAAGAATCACGCTAGCTACAACTTGCAGCACTCATGTGCATGTTCATACATGTCTCGGCAAGTCTCAGATGAAATGCCATCTAGTGCCGATAAGCAGTTTGGCTTTGACAGTCGATCACAGCGGGTGTAGTGTGAAGCACCGTAAGGCATGGAGAAGCTTGAGTACCGTGCAGTGATAAAGTTCTTTGTAAAAGAAGGTTTATCTCCGAATGAAAATCACCAACGGTTTGTTAAAGTTTACAAGCAAGATTCACCTTCATACTCCACAGTCAAGAAATGGGCTGCTGAGTTTAAGCGGGGAAGAGAGAGCATTGAAGATGACTCGCGCGAAGGGCGCCCAAAAAGTGCAACTCCTGAATTGATTGACCGTGTGCACGATATGGTTTTGGAAGACAGGAGAGTGAAGTTGCGCGAAATTGCCGAGGCTGTTGGCATCTCAGTGGAACGTGTAGGTCACATTTTGCATAACGAACTACACATGAACAAGCTCTGTGCAAGATGGGTGCCGCGCATCCTTACTCCTGAGCAAAAACGCAACCGCATGACGATGCCACACCATACTTTGGATCTGTATAACAAAAATCCTGCGGACTTTGTGCGCAAATTTATAACAACAGATGAAACTTGGATTCACCATTACACACCGGAATTCAAACAACAATCAAAGCAGTGGACTGAAGCCGAGTCCTCTGCACCAAAGAAAGCCAAGTCAGTTCCCTCGGCAGGAAAGGTGATGGCCTCTGTTTTTCGGGACGCGAAAGGCATTCTGCTTGTGGATTATCTTGAAAGGGGTAAAACCATAACTGGGGAGTATTATTCTGACCTTTTAGCTCAATTGGATAAGAAAACTCGTGATAAAAGACCAGGTTTGCAGAAGAAGAAAATCATCTTTCATCAAGACAATGCACCGGTGCACAAAGGGCATCTTGCAATGGCTTAATTGCACTATTTGAAGTAAGAATTGTTAGAGCACCCACCCTATTCTCCTGACTTGGCCCCGTCGGACTACCACCTGTTCCCAAAACTCAAAATCTTTCTTGGTGGGCAACGTTTTTCGTCAAATGAAGAAGCGATTGCTGCTGTGGATGAGTACTTTTCAGAACTTCCACAAAGTCATTTTAAGAACGGAATCCTGGCTCTGGAACATCAATGGACCAAGTGTGTAGAGTTGAGAAGAGACTATGTTGAAAAATAAAAATAATTTTGAAGGTCCAAAACGTTTTTTTCTACATCAGGCCGAGAACTTTTCAGACCACCCTTGTATGCCGAAAGAAGTTCTTTTCCCAACTTGGGAAATGTGATGGTGAAATTTTAGTTGTTCATCGAGATAGACACCGAGAAATGAAACACAGTCGCTAGTCGAAATGAAGTGGGAGTGAGGGTTACCTGAGGTGAAAATTGTAGTCGTCTTTGAGGAAAACGGAAAACCATGAATTTAGTTTTGTTTGGATTTAAAATCCAGCGACTATTCTGGCACCAAGTAGCAATGTTAATAATGCACTGTTTAATTTATTAGTTAACAATGTTAAAGATGCATCCGTGTCTGAGACAGTAGTGTCATCAGCGTATAACATGCAATTTGAAGGTGAAGCGTGCAGGGGAAGATCATTAATATAGAAAATGAATAATAATGGTCCCAAGATTGAGACCTGTGGCACCCGTGATTAATTGTTTTAGTGTATGAAAACTTGCCAGATAAATAAACTGTTAGCTTTCTGTCACACCAGTACTTTTTCAGAAAGAGTAACGCTGGCCCTTTTATTCCATAGGCTTCTAATTTTTTTAGTACCATACCGTGATTAACTGTATGAAAAGCCTCAGAAAAAGCTAAGAATACGGAACCAATAATAAGTCATTTGTCAATGGAACTCTTAATCTAGTCTGTTAATGAGATTACCGCCAAGTTGGTTGAACTACCAGAACAGAATACGAATTGACAGTTGTTCAAGAAATTAATTTTTTTTAGGTAACTATTCAGGCGACTAACAAATATTTTCTCAATTTGCCAGCTCCACTGTTTCCGAAATCTTCCCACAACTAATACGTAGGTGCCCCAATTTTTTAAATGTTAAAGCAATTTGATTTGGAATAATTCTGCAGTAATGTTTCGGAAACATATCTCGCAGCATTTCACCTTCAGCTACAGGGTGCGAACGTTTACCAGGCACGCCATTTACCTTGGACAGACAAGTTCAAGCAGTTTTCTGCTTTATTGAAGAAGCAATATATAAGGGGTCTTGACGGCTTGAAAGTTGACGTTCTGCATACTCGGAAGAACAGACCTGTTCTAGCTATTGCGAAGTCGCCTCGATGGACGAAAGGTGAGTAAATCATACCGACAATATTCGTTAGTATTACTTGCAATAAATGCCAGTGCACTTGAAATCTACGAGTAATCAATACCCGCGTTTCATCCTCGCAGTTCTGAAGTCTATGCATGGGCTGCGATAGAACAGGTTCGCGTGAAGGAGAATAAAAATACTTGCAGGACAATTGAGCTTCGCCTTCAAGAGTAGAAAGTGACAGCGTATTCTGACCCCTTCAACCATGCCGCAAGGAAAGGAACGTTTGTGCGTGTAACATTGGCCGTTTCAAAGTATCCTAGAATGTCTACTGGATGTACAGTTGCCAAGTGCCCTCTACGCCATAAATCTCCCTTTAGATAGTTGGCGAAGTACCCACTAACCGTCCGTAACGTGCCACGTGCACTTGCGTGGCTGCGCACTTTGTAACAAGTGGGCAGCTTTACGCCACCCACTCTTTGCGCGATTCACATGTTTTGAAGCCTGGCGTTATTCTACGCTTCTGCCATGAAATATCACATGCGTTAAGGAATCTGATTTCACCACATGACATAGTGTGTTTTTTTTTTTTTTTCAAAACAGTTTCAAGCAATGACGTGGCTCTGGCGTAGACACCTGCTTGCCACGCAGACGGCCTGGGTTCGGTGCTCACTTCGAACCGATCATTTTTATTATTTTATTTCCATCTTTCTCGACAAGGTGATGATTTTTCGCTCACAACCAACGACGCCGACGCCTACGCCAACATTTCTGCGGAACGAGAACGCTATCGTGTTAAAATGGACATAGACATAGAAAAAAAAACACCGAAGCACTCGGTACAGATAATTAGTCAGCGAAGCTGAAACGTGCGGCCCCCCTTGTTTCTAACTGGGTTTATGTGGCGACGATCTATCAAAGTCTTCCTCAGTTACGTGTCTCTGCTAATTTTAATTAGTATTTGAGCACCGTGTGTTCCATTCATCGTTAGTGGTCCAGTGGTGTGTAGCAGGGTTTGCCCAATTTCTGTGGCTCATACGCACAAGGATTTTTCGCGTACATAGGACGGTCGAATTCTGACTTCGCCTAGCTGTACACAGCTTCGCTCTAAAGCAGCGACAGAAATTAAGGAAAAATGACAGATCCCGCGCGCTGTCGAAATCGATGTAATGCGAAACAAAACCAAGAGCCGCGTACACAGGTTTGTTTTGCTGAGAGAGAACACAAGGTGTTCACCTCATTCATATCATTCAATATCGCAAGTTTTTCATACACCACACGAATGAAATGACCGCGGCGGCTTCACGACATTTGCATTCTGTTATTTGCATTATTCACGGGACCGGGTTGATTGGCGGAACCGGCATTTGCCCTGCAGTGGGCGTAGTCAGGCTGATGATGATAATGATGACGATTTGCATTATCCACGTTGTGATCGAGATGACATGCATGTCATGAACATTCGTATCGTCCCCGGTTGTTCATGTTCGTCATACACGGACATCATTTCATACACATTTTAGTAAAAAAAAGATCACCGCCCAAGCACTCCGTACAAATGGTTAACCAGCGAAGCTGAAATGTGCGGCCCCGGTGTTTAGCAGTGGGTTCAACCCGACGCTGCACTGAAGCCTTCCACAATTATCGTTGCAGGCGGTCACAGACGTCGCTGCCGAAGCCTAAGTGCCGCTGGAGAAACTCTCGCCGAAAGCGGGCATTCGCCCCGGCGAACGCGCTCCTGCAATCATCACGTCGAGGCTGTTCGGCGCGCCGTTCCTGCAAGCGTTTGACATCGCGAGCTAACTCGGCGGCGTGGTTTGCAGGATCCGCCCGCCACCGGCGCTTGCATTCCCGTTCGCGATTTAGCGCGGCTTGGAAGGCTGCCGGATCGTCGGTACGCAGTTGCTGCCGGCACTCCGCCTCGCGGGCCTGTTCTTGTGCCCGGACTGCAGCATCGGCCCGGCGAATGCGAGCTCTCTAACGTTTCCACTGTCGACGCTCGTCTAAAGTTGTCCGCTGTTCGTGAGTTCGTAGGATCCGTGGCTTACCCATGTGGAAGCTCTCAGTCGAAACTGATGCGCGCGCGCTCGGCGCAACGGCTGCGACGGGATGGATGACGTCACTCACGGCCCAGCCAATGGTGCGCGAGCTTGGGTACGACGCTCAGAACGACGTAACTGATATCACAGCCAATGGAGACCGCTCGTGACACAGATGCCGAGCGGCGTTTCGTTTCTCCCAGCCATATACAGCTTTCGCTGTAATATCATGCTCATGAAAAGAGCAATATGAAAGGCAGCGGTGCCTTTTCATGTATGTCTTGACGTACCGACAGTGTACCACTCCACGTGGGAATGCTCTGCCCCACAGGGCGTTTCTCCCATTCCCAACCCCACCCCCTTCCTCTTGGGAGTCTGCACTGCTCAGCTTACGCCGGCAGGAACAGCAGCAGCTGGTCCAGCGGGCTCGCAGGGTCGCGCAAGGCAATGGAGCCCTGGACTGAGGGCCCCACCCAAGGAAGGCTCTGTGTGCATTTGTTAATAAAAGTTTATTCTCTCTTGACGTACGAGACACTTATGTGATGCTAGTCATGTCATGACTTACAATTCATGTTGGGCATTCGCTAATGTTACCTCATCTGAACTTTGGTACATTCTGTGGGCTCAAGGACGGGTCCACAGAGGCAGTGGCCAACTGCAGCCCCACAGATGACACGCAGCCAAAGAGAGGAAAGAATGGTGACCTTCACTTCAGTAGCTCCGGGACCAGACTGCCAGACGCGCGGAGCGAGCGCAAGCCAGAGCGTGACGCTCGTCTGTTGTCCAGTACTTTTATTTCAAATCTGACCGCACCTCCATGCTGCCCCTCCCCCCTAGTGAAGCCGGGTAAGGAAGTCGTGGACCATTCTTTGTTGTCGAAATAGACGAGGTACAGCTCCTCGACCAGTGGTGGCTGGGCAACAAAGGGAGCGCGGAACGTCTCCTCTCGGAGCATTGGTATAGCAGCGGGGGGCGCTACGTGTGGGCCAGAGCTTAGCCAGAGCCACTGCGGCCTTGGTGGTATCCGGACAGGACAACGGCCGGCCATGCTGGAGGATCGAGGCAGGAGCGAAGCGATCAAGATGCACGGCACCATGTTGGTGTTTCCGTTGTTGGAGCGCGGGGACTTCACATAGGGGAACCGGAGTGCGTGCCTCCTCTGATGTGTAGGTGTACAGTGTCTCGGAAGGGTGCCCATCGGTCAGGAGGTGGTCGCGGAATGGTTCCAGTACAGCACGTGGGGAGTCTGCAATAACTGGGCGCTCTGTTGTGGCGGTGATGAAAAACGGCCTCTATGAGGATACCCCCCGAGCGGCCGGTCGGCATCGGGAACGGCCGGTCATAGTCGGGCATGACTCTCGGCGGCGATAAATGTGCATGGCGCGCAGGGCATTGTCGAGAATTGTAGGCGTGCGATGCTATACGAAAGAAACTACAAATGACGGGCAACTTGAATGTTGAATGCGCCAGTAAAGTGGATAATCAGGAGTTAGAGGGCTTAATTTCGGAAATATGTACAGGTAGAACTAAGTTCTCGATTGTGGTGCCAGGCGGAATCATAAGTTACCGAGGTTACGTGAAACTGTAAATGCAGCATCCTACTAAGGTGCTCAGGACAGTGAAAACTCTTGGGTGAGTCGTTCAACTAATCAGCATGGTGAAAAAATGTCACCAGGCTCGTATTGAATGTTACGACGATGTGCATTGTATTCGCATCTTTGCTCGACCCTACAAATATTTGCAATGCCCACAGATTGTCACGCCACAATAGTGGATGTCAGGAGGAGGGTTAGCAGACGACAGAAAGACAGCCGCTGCCTATAGTTCGGCTGTGGTAGACGAACTTGGCTGTGCTAGCCGAATATTCAACGCGTTGGTTGGAAAGAAACATTACGACTTTGCATGTTTTGTAAGTTCGTGAACAAAATGGAGCGTCCGTGACAGGATAAATTTGATTCTTTCTTTCGAAACACGATGTTTTCGTGAACATACGCCGTGAAGCACCCTGGGCAAGTCGTGCTGCCAATGATAACACACAGCGCACAATTTCAGCTTCGCGAAGCTTTCCGTGGGCAAGCAGGTTAGTCAAATGTTAGTGTTTGTCTTTTTCTGTCGAAACGCGTTATTTCGCTTGTATATAATATCCGTCGGTGTTTTTGTAGTGCATGAAACCCATAACATTATACGTGTCTTAACACCTATAGCGCACAGAAAGGACAGGAACACAGAGGTACGACGTCCGTTCGTCCACGTCGTACCTCTGTGTTCTTGTCCTTTCTGTGCGCTATTCGCCCTGAGATCGGGCTGCAGGCGGCAGCACCGTCACCGCGCTAGTGTGGACAGGCGGCCGGCGGCGCGCATACAAATGTAGGCAGCGGCGCTTTTATGTGAGCGGTGTGAGCCGATTGTCGGCTAATAAAATGCGCTGACTGCAGCCTACTCGTAATATATATGTCATCCACTGCCGAATGGATGTACGAACCTCGCCGAAGGTTATTATTACTTGTGAGAGAAACGCAATCTGCCATTGAAAAGGGAAGTTCGCGCTTGGCGACTATCTGCGTTTTCGCAAACGTTTCTTGTATTTTTATTTGTAAGTGTTGACCTTGTGTCCCGCCTACTTCGCACTGCTGTAGTGCGACTAAATTCATTCTTTGCTTCATGCATGCTGGTCTTGCACTAAAAAAAACGAGAAAGAAAGAAATACGATATTTTTGGGCGATGAGCTGAAATAACCGCGAAAACGCAGCCGCATTTTTTATTATTCAATTCTCCATGAAATGGACGTAGGACAGTTGATAAGGTTATTCAGGAAAGCTACGTGGCTTGGCAGCGCTTTAGCGCGTTTGTTCTTACTCCAATAACAGTATAAAAAGGTAACAGTTCAGCACGCAGCTTTCTTGGATTGATTATATGCATGACAGTGACGCAACAAAAGTTCAGTTATTTGATGGGACAAAAGCTTTTTTATTTTTTTTTTCAATCGAGTAATGACCGATCTTTCCGTCACTCTATGACAACGCACAAAAGCGCTGAAGACATTGTAAAAAAAAGAAGACGTTATGCGTGAAATTATACGGCATAAGTGTGAGGCATGCCGTCTGGATTAATTTGAACCATCTGGATTCTTTAAAGCGAACCCAAATCTAAGCACACGGAGCTATGATTGCCAAACGTCATGGCGGCGGCATGAACATGGGCGCTGCTGGATAAGCGATCCCATTGTCGACATCGTTGATGAAGTGCCCACTCGATAGGTGTAGCTTCCTTGGTGAAGTAAGCCACGGCGCTTGGCAGGATGCGCAGAAGTCCAGTGAATAACTGCTCTTTTAACGCGCGCATGAGGTGGCGCAAATTCTTGTCATCGGTCACGAGCGGGATCAGCTCTACAGAAGAGATGGGCCATGTCCTCGGCGAACATCGCCAACGTTTCAATGGGTTTTTTAACCCGTAGCTCGGGTAACTGCTGGGCACAGTCGAGTCGGTTGATATTGTCACGTGGTCGTGACGTCAATGAAGGCAGCAGTCGGCGTGTCCAAGTTGAAACTCTTTATTTGGCCGAACTTGTGGCCGGGAAACCGAAGGTCAAACTACAGCAAGCAATGCACGCCGTGCACTGATACACTGATAGCGGCGAACAGAGCGTCGACCGTCGATAAATTGATCATCGTTGGAGCGCGCCGGCTTTTATACATCACGCGTCGAACATTCTAGCCTTATCACTGGTCGTTGCGCAAGCTCTGGAATAATCTCGAGTGTTCGCGAGCTGTGCGCAATGTTAAGAAAACGATCTACTACAAACGTGAAGCTTCTCGAACCCTTGAGGCGCGATCTGCGCCGAGCAATGCTCACAGTCTTTGCGGGTTTAAACAGATCACATCAAAATAACAGGCGTGGCAATATTGACAAATGTGTCAATCATCTACCGTTGAAAGTTGCTCCATGTTGACAGAATGCCTTCTCTATTTTCATACCAAGTACGACCGCTGTCGTCAAGATATAAATAGGCGCGGCAGTGCTTTTTGCTCAGCAGACCACTGGTTGATCATGCCACCACGTTCATAGTGGACCAAGCCAGTCTTCAACGCCTTCGTGTGCGCAAGGACTCTCCAGGGGTTGAAAAAGCGTTACTTGAGAAAGGGTGGGAGGACCACTGCCCTGAAGTACCTGTTGTGAGCTGGCGTTGGCCATTGGAAGAGATGAGTGCTGCCTTGGAAAGGGCTCCTGCGAGTGGGGAAACTCTGGAGCGAGGCTTCGTAGCCGACGACTGAAGCGATGCACGGGAGCAATAGGTGCGCCCGGACTGGATGAACGGCTCCCAGTTGGAGTGTGGAGCATCAGGCAGGGTGGCGGTCAAACACCTCCACTAGTGTGGCGGTGTAACGCGAACAAAAGATATCAACAACTTGCCACAGTGAAACAGCGTGTTCAATATCAACTGTACCTATGATCATGATGATGATTGCCTTACCGAATGGCTCACACCCACTCTGGGGGGATCGGCCAAGAAACAAATCATTTATAGATAAAAGTGGTCACATATGAATTGTATTACAATTGAATTACAGAAAAGTTAGAATAAATCAATTATGCTAATTTAGAGGTTTCAAATCGAAACCGCCCTGATTCAATTAAATTTTTTTCTACAGCGGAACAGACATCCCGGTGTTAATGACCTAATTAGGAGGCTCCCAAAGATATAACATTAGAAAGAATGAAGTCCAATGTAATTCGATTAAACACCGCTTTGAGAATGTTTTTGCTTAGTAGATTGAAGCCGGTGCACGATAAAAAATAATGTTCGATCGTTTCGTCCTTGTTACAGAACTAGCAAAGATGGGAACGGGCCAGACCAGATCTATGCATATAAAAGTTTGATTTTGGAACTCGACATCGTAATTTTTGTAAAAATGACTTTGTAAACATCCCCGTCGTCATTGTCTTTTACGTATATACACGTGTCAATATTAACGCGATAGCGTTAAGGAGCTCTAAAAGTACAGACTGGTGGGCTAGTTGGTAGTGCATAACTCGGAACAGTAGCGCAAAAAATACACAAGGGACGACAGAGCGCTGTGTCCCGTCTGCTCTGTCGTCCCTTGTGTATTTTTTTGCGCTACTGTTCCGAGTTAAGGAGCTCGTTTCGCAGAAATGCCGGCGTCGGCGTGGTTGGTTGTGAGTCAAAAATCATCTTGTCCGTGACCGAAAAATCTGCAAATAAAACAAATAATAAAAATTTCCGGGTCCGAGTGACGATCGAACCCAGGCCGTCTGCGTTGGCAAGCAGGCGGTCTACCACACAGCCACGCGTCTGCTTGGAGATACAGGGAAAATGACTTCCTCTGCTTGGAAATTCAGTGAAAATAACTTTCATGCTTTACAAACACACGCGTCCAGTATACCGGCGTCACAATACAACGTGCAATATCGCAGTAATATTGTGTGGTACAAGCGTACATTACTATCGGGCGTCAGAACATGTGAATATCATAACGACATCGTGGTTTAAAGCCGGCCACCCATTACAAAAGGCACACACGTTACTGCGCGTATTACCTTAAGACCCCGTAGTAGGCACATAGCAAGTTCGAAAAACTTTGATGCGCATAACTGCTCGTGGTTTAAAACATGCTGCCTATTACATACTATGCGCTAAGTTATTTCAGTACGCACTAAGAACAGGATATCGCTATCGCGTTCAATTCTTAAAGGCGAAGCTTAAGGATCCCCGAATTTTATTTTAAGGTAGTGTATCTTCATTCTTCCTGTGAAAGTAGTCACGAAGTCTTTTAATGATAATTTGATTCTTAGCACAGGTGCTCTCTTTGCTGCCCTCCGTCTCATATGCCCCGGGTTTTCTTTCAAAGTTAGAAAATATAGAATACGCACCACGTACGTCACGAAAAAAATTTCATTAGTCGTTCTTAAAAGACATGACTAAGTGGTCTTGGCCCAAAGTGAATATTACAAGTGTTGGATAATTGACCTTAGTTAATTAACAAATGCAGCGAAATAAAAAAAATATAACGAGCGCCACATGACGGTAAACCATATGCTGTCGCTTTCATTCAGTCGTGGTTCACCACTTGTTTTTTAAATACTTGGTTCCACTTACGTGAAGCCCCTGTATACTTGTTTAGGGTGATTGTTTAATTCAGAACTGCATTGCTATTTGACTTAGATATACTATTCGTATTGCTTTTTTAGTTCACGTTAGAGTTCATTTTACTGTTACAAATCAGCAGGTAAGCAGAGGTAGAAGTGATAATAGGGTGAATAGCACTGATTTCCTGCGACGCTTGTGCCACTACAATACGTCTGAGACGTTTCAGGACGGCACAAGCTCTCTCGGAGAAGAAATGGTAAAAGATTGCACGTTAGGGAATATGTTGCTAACGAACGCTTTACGCCAGCAGATAAGTAGAATGTGAAAAATCATTGCAGTTTTATGGGCCAAACAACGAAACGTTCCTTTCCTTCGACCACGTCCTCACCTTACGTGAGGCCTCCTTACAGCCAAGTACCGACGGAGGAAGCAAGCGTACTCTGAAAGCTCCCTTCACCCGTCCTCGCGGGAGGAATGGTTGCCGCGCTCCTGCGTTCGAGATTATCGAATATAAGCTTTGCTCACAAGCGTTTATTCTGTAAAAAAAAAAGTTGGGTCACCACATCACTTCCAAACTGAAGTGTTAATATAGAGATGCGTGTACGCTTTCTTCCAACTGCGATTACTAAATGTGAAAAGCCACCGTAGTCGAGCGCAAAACGTGGTGCGGTCTAGCAACACTGAAACGCCCGCCTCTTTAACCCTTTCAGTCCCAGTGATTCCAATTGGAATCATAAATTATGTAGGTCAGTCAGCAAGCATCTGGTAAAAATAAAGAGTTGTTCTTCCTCAAGAGCCCGTATTTAGCATCTGCCCTACATGTGGTGTCAACATGGCACACACAATAAAGCGAGGTCACGTCTGAGCGAAGAAATGACAGAAGCGGTCGTGCTGTTCGCGCATTTTGCTGAGGCAGCGTCTTCTTTCACCGTGCAGAGATTGGGCATTTATTTTAGGTCTGTGCCGGAAATTTGAATTTTGGCTATTGGACATTATGCTATCCTATCTGAATAACATTTTAAGTAATAAACAAAGTAAAAATTGTGGAAATATTTTCAAATAATAATTATTTATTAAATTAATTGTCCCATTAATTACTATTCACTGAAAAGTATGAGCAAAGATTTTTTCAGTTTTTTTTGGACTACCACGATCATGTGCATCTCAAAATGTAAAGACTAGTTGCTTACATTGAAAATAGTTAATTCGGGACTGAAAGGGTTAAACGCTGTCAGTCTAAACGCGCTTCACGAGTCAGACATGCCTGCAAAAACACCCTTCTCCCCGCAGAGGTGGGGTGGGAGGGTTGCCTCGGAAACAAGCATCACGTGGGCTGGCTGTGAGGTGAAGCGCTCGTTCAGGGCTAGGAGCGGACCTAAGGGCGCACGAAGGTAGCCCCAAAGCAACCTTAAGCTGAGGAAGCGCCAAGGAACCCTTCACCGAGGGCTCCTCAGTGAGGAAGCTTTCAGAGTGACATAAGGTGGCCTCACCAAAATGAAGGCTTCCTTACTGAGGAAAGGAACGTTTCGTTGTTTGGCCCTATGTCTTCAATTATTTGTGAGCGCTGACTCTGTAGTTATCGTCTTCACACGATGCGTCACAAAAATACCGCCAGCAGTGCTGTTGCTGCTCTACACCTGTCAGGTGATACGGTATTACGAAAACGGTAATGCGCTTAAGGACAAAGCGAGACTGCACAACGGTATTTGCGCAATCGCGCTGAGAGATGGCGACCCGCTAGCTGGTCGCCAAGTAGAGCAGCGAGACCCATCAATTACAAAACTGTCAAACAAAAACCACTGGCAGCGTAGCGTACAAACAGCTGTCATGTCAAGCACCCAAACAAATCCTAATGTGTTGAACGGGATCAAACTAGCATGCTCTGAGCAAGAAAGACGGGACTTTCGGGAGAGAAATGGATATTAAATTGAAATTAAACAAAGTTGGCGATAGTTAAGAAATTTACATGTAATCGCTTTTGTACATAAGCCTTTGCTGCGTTATTACATGGATGTATAATAGCATATTTTCAAATGTATCGAAGTATCTTCAGATATAATTGGGAAGTATCGTATCGGATACAATAATTCCGGAAGTATCTTCCATCTGTATCCCAACTACTTCTTGCCCGAGTATCTTGTATCGTATCGCGATACAATTTCAAAGTATCTTTGCTTAGCCCTGCATTGTGGCAGCACACTGCAAGCGAAGTGTTCTCTCAGCCAAAAACGCGGAGAAGGCGAGGCAGCTCTCGTGGGAGGAGATTCTTTAGATTGATTTTGACAATGGCGTTCAAAGAGACCGTGCACCTTGACAAGGATTTTTCATTTTTCACTGGAGATTGATGGCTGTCAAACCACCGATAGCGATAGCGTCGATGAAGATGCTGTAGCAGCAGCAGAGAATCTTTTTAACGTGCTTTGCTGGTTAACCATCTGTAAGACAAGCTTATCACAATCGTAAGTCACTTTGACTGTAGTTGATGTACAATAGTGTTGAGATCAAAATAAAAGTTCAATTTTCCTGGTGCGATGCATGCAGCGCAATTTTGTGGCCGCATGCTGCCAACAAGCTCGACGAGCGGAAGCGAAACGTGCAGTCACGTCCACAAGCCGCGCCGCTGAGTTGCCAAATGAACATGACCATTACCGTCCGAACGGCGTCATTATTCAGAAATTCTTCGACGTTGCGTAAAGCTTGCGCGTGATGTTATGTTATTATCACCGCTAGAGCGATAGCAGCGGCTCGACTATCGCGACCGTTCGTTATACAAACCCAGTCATGCGGCCACCAAGCCGCATTCCACTACGCGCTAGCATGAAATAAACCACGTTCAGTTCTGCTTCCGCAGTCCTCCTTCGGCGGCGGTTTCCACCCCCGACCAAACACGACATTTGGCGACGAGGGTGGGGCTCTGACCAGTTCTGCGGCAAGCTGACATGGCAATCGACGGTCCGGCGGTGGTGAGGGCAGTGACGCAAGTCGTGGGCCGACTGGGACACATTGAGCCGTTCGACGAGTCTACAAGCGACTGGCCGTCGTACGAGGAACGCTTGTCGTCATTCTTTCAGGTCAACCGTATCCCAGAGGACGACAAGGTACACGCTTTTTAGATGCGAAGCAGCTCTTTGACCACCCTGTGTAACGCTGTCCCTCCGAGCGTCCGTACGAACACGCCGCAACGCGCTCCCCTCGCCTCGGGTGTTGGAGCGGTGCCAAGTAGGTCACGGCGTTGACGTCACGCTCCCCTCGCAGTGCGCGCTGACGTCACTCTCTTCCTCGCCTGCCGCGAGCTCGCCGCAGCACCCGCAGCTGCCGCCTCGTCCGTTCGCCCGCAACACCTGCCGCTACCGCCGCTCGCTACACCGCCGACTCGTCGGTTCACGCGCAAAAAATTAACACCATCTTCCCAAAGGGAACCCTGATGGGATGCGAAGCAGCAGCGTTGCGCACGGGTGGCGTCACGGGTTGAACGGCGCTAACGCAGTTGCTGCGGTGAGCGCTGGAAGATTCGTTTGAAGCGATGGTCTTGTCGTTTCTTCAGAGTGGACACGGGCGCTGGACCGGAGCTGGCGCGTTAGCGCCGTTTAACCCGTGACGCCACCCGTGCGCAACGCTGCTGCTTCGCATCCCATCAGGGTTCCCTTTGGGAAGATGGTGTCAATTTTTTTGGAGCCTCATAGGCCCAAAGACGTATAGTCTACTCAAGTCGTTGACCACGCCGGAATTGCCGTCAGCTAAAAGTTTCGATTTGTTCAAGAAACTTCTCGGTGATCATTTGTCACCGAAGCCGTCGGTCATTAGTGAATGCGCAAAATTTTACAGAATTTGAATCCGCCCTCGATCAGTCACCGCGGGGTCGTTTTGTCTGCGGTCTGTGCTGAGATGTACAGCGCGTATTTTTTACGGAGGATAACAAGCTAACATTCCAGAAAGCCGTAGAACGAGCGCTAGCCATGGAAGCAGCGAAAAAGAGCATGACAGAAGCGCACGCTTCAGAATCAAGCGTATGAGACGTTCACAAAGTCGAAGTGGTTGGGAAAACTGATATGACGTAGGGAAATCGCTACCGCTGCGGGTATGCGAAGCATGCAAGCAGACTGTGCCCGCACATCGCGGCCATTTGTTGCAAATGTTATTGATAAGAAAGGACACATTCAAAGAGTGTGCCAAGCTAACAAGCAGAGAACGACGAAGGGAGCACGCCGAAACGCGTTGAAAATATTGCGTCCCGTTCAAGATTCTGTTAGCCTGAAGGAAACTTTTTCGCCTGGTCTAGAGCCGATAAAAATTTCAATGCATGTACAAGACGTACCTCTGGAAATGAAGCTGGATAGTGGGGCTACTGTGTCCGTGATGTTTCTGACTCAGTTTCGTCAAATGTTTCCCTCAACCAAGGCCATGCCAACGACGCTGAAGCTGCGGTCGTTCGAGGAAGTCCTCATCCAGCCTGTCGGAGTTTCCCACGTTGCCGTGCAGTACGGAGAGCAGAGGGCCCAGCTGCCTCTTTACATCACGAAAGAAAAGGGCCCGCCTCTTCTAGGTCGACAATGGTTGCACGCCATCCGACTCGACTGGAGCCGTATTTTCAAGATCAACGCTATTCCCAGGTTCGACAATTCTGCATCTACCAGGCTACGCGCTCTTCTAGACAAATACCAGAGTTTGTTTACAGAGACAATTACAAAAGTGTCTCTGGTACAAATACCAGAGACAATTACAAAAGAAAGAGCGGAGTTATTGCTGAAAGAAGATAGCGTGCCAAAATTTTTGAAGGCAAGAAGTGTGCCCTTTGCATTGCAACCGGCAGTCGAGGCTGAGCTTAAGAAGTTAGAAGACATGGGAGTCATTTCACCTGTTGTGACAAGTGACTACGCCACGCCGGTTGTACCAGTGGTCAAGAAGGACGGTGGCATAAGACTATGCGGCGATTACAAAACCACTCTAAATCCTTGTCTTGAAACTGACCGATATCCGCTTCCGAGAGTGAACGAGTTGTTCGCGGCGCTCGCAGGGGGCCAAGAATTTTCTAAGATTGACCTCAATCGAGCATATCAACAGCTAGTAATGTTGGAGTCGTCAAGAAAGTACTTGACACTAAATACTCATTAAGGCCTTCTTTCCGTAAACAGGCTGCCGTTAGGGGTTTCTTCGGCACCTTTCATTTTCCAAAGAATTATGGACACAATGTTGAAGGACCTAAAAGGTGTCAGCTACTATTTGGATGACGTTCTCATTACCGGCAAGAGAGCGGACGAACATTTTACAAACCTCGAAGCAGTTCTGAAGCGGTTGACTGAGCGCGGGGTTCGAGTAAAGAAAGAAAAGTGTTCGTTTTTCCAAACAGAATTACAGTATCTGGGTCATGTTATCAGTGCAGCAGGGGTCAGTACAACGCCAGACAAGATAGCAGCACTGATGAAAGCTTCTGCACCCACAGGCAAGCAGTAACTGCAATCGTTTCTGGGCATCGTAAATTACTATGGGATGTTTTTTTCCTCGATTGTCTACTCTGGCGAGTTCACTTTACAAACTGCTGCGTCGCGACCAGCCATGGCTCTGGGATGAATCGTGTCAAGTGGCATTCGAGAAAATCAAGAATGCGTTGGCGTCATCCGCAATCCTGGCATATTACGACCCAGATAAACCTTTCCAAGTGGCATGTGACGCTTCCCAGTACGGTGTCGGCGCAGTGCTTTCGCACGTAACTGAAGGTGGTAGCTCTCGCCCCGGTGTTTTACGCGTCGCGCACATTAACGGACCCCGAAAAAAAGTATAGTCAGCTAGAAAAAGAAGCGCTGGCTATAATCTTTGCCGTCAAAAAGTTTCATTTCTACATCTATGGAAGATGTTTCACGTTGATTACGGATCACAAACCGTTACAACAGTCTTGCGACAAAAAACAGGCATTCCACCAATTGCAGGAGCACGTTTACAGCGATGGGCTGTCATGTTGTCGGCTTACAAGTACTCGCTCGTGTACCAAAAATCCAGTGACAACGCAGAAGCAGATTTTTTTTTTCAAGGTTCCCGCTCCAGGGACCTGAAGACGGCACATCCGAGGCCAGGAATCGTTTTATGTATGGCGCCTGTTCTCTATGCCTGTGTCCGCCAAAGAGATTGCACGCGCTACAGCACGTGATCCGGTGCTCAGTAAAGTCATCCAGCTTACAATCATGGGCTGACCATGGCACTTGCGGGATGCTAGCTTAAAACCATTTGTCGACAGACGTCTGCAGATCAGCGTGAAGCAAGGGTGCCTCATGTATGGCCTGAGGGTTGTTATCCCGTCCCCGCTTCGGGAATCCGTGCTCGAAGAACTGCACCTAGGCCATCCCGGCATTGAGCGGAGTAAGGAGTTGGCTCGCAGCTACGTGTGGTGGCCGTCAATTGATGCAAATTTAGAGACCAAGGTACGAAGTTACCAAGCCTGCTAGGAACAGCGGAATGATCCATGTAAGGCACCTCGGCATCCCTGGGCATGGCCAACCGCACCGTGGCGGCGAATTCACATGGACTTCGCGGGACCTTTCTGGGGATCTATGTTTTTGATGGTGGTAGACGCCCACTCAAAGTGACCGGAAGTGTTCATTATGCAAAGCACAACGTCCGAGCGTACTGTTGCATGCTTGCGTGAACTTTTCTGCAGATTCGGAGTGCCGGAGACGTTGGTGTCCGACAATGGACTACAACTGGTGTCCGAAGAGTTCAAGGCGTTTATGCGGGACGTCGGGGCCAGGCATGTCGTGAGCGCCCGTTATCATCCAAGCACAAATGGCCTGGCGGAGCGGTTCGTGCAAACGTTGAAGTCTGCTCTGCGCAAGTCACCGCCCGGTGAATCTGTCGAAGAAACTTTCACAACTTTTTATTGGCATACCGAAATACGCCTCATCCTACGACTGGCGAAGCTCCAGCTAACCTGTTGATGGGTAGGAGATTGCGCACCAGGCTGGATGCAATGAAGCCTACAGTGGAAGAAAAGGTGATGCACAGTCAGTTCACCCAAATGCAGCAGCGGAAGAGCAACAGAGGCTGTTTTTGTATTAATGACAGTGTTCAAGTTCGCAATTACAGAGGCTCACCCAAATGGGTTTGTGGAACCGTGCTGAAGAAGGCTGGACCAGTCTATTATAAAGTCGCGTTAACTACACCCCGAGGCAAGTTTATCTGGCGCCGACATCTCGACTAGCTGCTGGCAGGCACGGGCACTGTGGCAACACCAAGGGCATCCGACCCAGACTTCACGGAGGGGTTTCTGGCCCTCCCTCAAAGCCAGGCTGGTGGCCAGTCAACGTCGGAAAAGCCGGTGCCCGTGGAGTCTGGCCCTCCAACGCCCGCTCCTCCATCAGACACCAGCACCGGAAAGGCGCTACCCGTCAAGACAACGCCGTCCACCTGATCGATACGAAGCCCGTTTTTAACTATTGTATAAGAATACAAGTGTACCCTCTAAATAAAAGGGGAAGAGTGTTATGTTATCACCGCTAGAGCGATAGCAGCGGCTCGACTATCGCGACGGTTCGTTATACAAACCCAGTCATGCGGCCACCAAGCCGCATTCCACTACGCGCTAGCATGGAATAAACCACGTTCAGTTCTGCTTCCGCCGTCTTCTTTCGGCTGCGGTTTGCACCCCCGACGAAACACGACACGTGCATTCGTTTCGAGGTGCTCATCAAACTTGTAACTTGCGAGAGAAGTGAACTACGCACTCCGCGTTCCTCACCACACAAGTAATGATGACGGAACATGTTTACAAACCATCGTCACGCTAAACATCCCGTCGTGTGCAGCAACGATGGCGTTAATCGATAGCGGCCTATTACTACGCCAAATCCAACAGGCAGGCACAGTACGTAAACTTGGAGTGCCGTTCAGTTCATACGTTTTCTGTAGCGCGCACATGATTTCGTAAAGCATCGTTGATGCGCGGTAACGGACCTTTCACACCGCGGTAAATAATAAGGTAGCGAGCATTTCACACTTTTCATTGTTTGGGCACGTAATTTGGCCTGATATCCACTTCAGTACAGTGCATGACCTCATCCGGTGAAAGTGGCACGGGCCGTACGTCCGCACGTCCTATCTGTTCCTGTGCTAACAAATGGGTCGACACTCCTCCGGACATCATCTCGAATCGCACAGCGTTCCACCTATAGTTCGTGGGCATTGCGAATAATATAATACGACAGTGTACTCAATGCTCTTCATGACTGTGTTCTGCTTCTTCTGCAGATGTTTATTCACAGGAGCTCAGTGGTCACGTAAAAGACAGTATTACCGTTCAGACCTGGAAGAACGGTGCCGGTGGCGCACAAGACATGTATTGTAAAGGCCAATATAGGATAACTGATGTGGTGGACGTTAGCGTGCGGACGCAAAGGGGATCTCTGTACTTTTCCAGCCGCGAGGACCACAGCAAGTGGTCTGTCGCGCGACATAAAGCAATCTTCTGTTTCTCCTCCCTCAACCGTATGGTAAGTTAAGCCAGTGCGGCGCTCTACCTGCTTCAATATTGAAATCTGAAATGAAATCCGAATGCACCGAGCCAGGTAAAAAACAACAACAAAGAAACATTACGAATACAGAGAAGACAGCGACGTGACATCGAAAGGCTATAGAAAGAAGAGTGTAAAGCATAAAATAACGATGTAAACCAAAAAGCCACAGTTTCGCCGCAACCGCCAAGCAATGAATGCGATAGCAACACATTGGAACAGTATACGATGTAAGGGTAGCAGCTCACTCCTTTAGGAAAGCCGGCCGCTGCAGCTAGCGAAGAGACCTTCGCGCTGTTGATCACATTGCGATGAGAGCGCAACGCATACAAAGGTATGAGCCTGCTGATCCTCTTTGAAAACACGGCGGCGCGCGCCACCGCGGGCGACCACACCCGGTGGGTCAAAGAAAGTGTTTCCCGCCGAAAGCACGCGGTCCCTCCCCCCCCCCCCCCCTCCCCACCCGGCTCCAATGTTCATGCGCCTTTCACGCGATGGAGATGGTGGCTCGTTTCATCTACGCTTGAGCCGCGTTCACGACAGCGCTCGCGCACTTTTACTCTCACACAGAAAATACGAGGCGCAGGACACCATTATTGATTTTGACTTTATGCGCAACACAACGGCGACAGCAAGAATGCGCCTGGAGTGCCCGTATGCTTGCTGTTGCAAATAAAAGAAATCATAACACCGCTCCGGAAGTAGTAGCCTTCTGTGTAGGTCGAAGTTTGTAACTTTCTTATATCATTAATCGATTCTATGCGTAGGCATACAAGAACGACATGCGATGGCAGCCACATTCACCTGGATATAGTATAGTTGCTGATTAGTAATTTAAGTGCAGCTTCCGGTGCCATGGTATTTCCGCACAGCCATAGTTGGACATAGCCAGAGTGGGGCGCTGCTAATTGGGTGACATGATTGAGCATTCAACTCGTGTAAACACTAACGATGATAAAGAAAACAAGGACGAGAAACTCTATAGAGTTTCTCGTCTTTGTTTTCTTTGTTCAATTTTACGTGGAATCACCCTTAACGAGAAACTCTATAGAGTTTCTCGTCAAGGGAGATTCCACGTAAGATTGAACAAAGAATGCCCGGTCGACCCATTAAATTTATTTCAGAATTTTATATATTGTTGCCTGATGAGTGGAAAGAAGAGATCCGCAATTGGTCTTGCTGGAAAAAAACTTTTCGGAGCCCCGGAAATCAATAATGACGAAGAGGTGGAGTGCCGCGCTTACCTGCTATGCTGTTTTTTCCGAATTCGGGGATGAGTTAAACAAAATATATTAAATCTACGTACCTCAAATTTCTTTAGCTAAATATATGCATGTTTTCGCTTGCGCTAAGTTATTTTCGGTTTCTCTGGGTAGTGTACATATATTTATAAAAAAATCTCCAATTCGACCGAGGAAATGTTTTTCTGCTTACTTTGCAGGTCTTTATCTCAAAAAAGGCGTACGACAGAACGGCAACAATTCCGCATTACGTTCTCAGAATGCTTATTTATCAATCTGCCAAAGATCATTTTAATATCACTTTTCAATTAAGAGATACAATCGGGCTAACTTTCAGAAAAGAGCGTAGAATGGAAAATTCTGACAATTAAAAAAAACATTTTTGATATTTCTGAAACTTTCCCCACTTATTCTTTTGCACATCAGACTTGACAATAAATAATAACATATCGCATAATTTAGTTTCATTTGTAGTTACGGCCCG
The DNA here is from genome assembly GCA_030522465.1 of Rhipicephalus appendiculatus. Classification (NCBI taxonomy): domain Eukaryota; kingdom Metazoa; phylum Arthropoda; class Arachnida; order Ixodida; family Ixodidae; genus Rhipicephalus; species Rhipicephalus appendiculatus. The sequence continues at coordinate 11,651 of JALIZH010028186.1, read as the reverse complement.
TCGAATAGGCCCTTGAGCAAGACTGAGCGCACCATGTAGGTCCGAAGATTTTATGACACTTTTGATCGCTTACGACTTTTAAATTTTGGCATAATATTGTATGGAGCAACTATGTCTCAACGCTGCAAATTAGCTGTGAGAGAGACGGTAGTGAATAATTGAGAATCAGTGTTGGAAGCGTGGAGTTCCTTGATGCACGGCGGCATCAAGGTGTGATGTCTAGGTCGGTAACTCTGGGAAAATTTCGCTTATTTGCAAGGAGCTTATTGTACTTAGAAAGGTAGTAATACACTCGCTCAGAGCTATACTTTTCCGCCATGAGATGCAAAGGAACAGAGCGAAGCGCAAGCACTATCTGTTCTATAGTGATGCGCTGATGAGTTGAATAATAAAACTGGTTTATTTGAAGCTCTAGCGCTACATGACTGGGTAACGCCCTATATGCGTCGTACCGCGATGCGAGTCGAGCGTCCAATGCCCCCCAAGCAGATCACGCGCCTCCTGGACACTTGAAACCCTTGAAGCCCGTGCCACCTGAGACCCGAACTCGTGAGCGTCACTCTCTCCACATACCCTCCGGCGCATGGCAACCGCAGGGCATCTTCGAGGCCGTCCGCTGTTTCTATCGCGCGTCAGAGATGGCGCTTGTAAGCACACCGATGCACTGAGATGACACCTGACACTATATCTCCCCCCTTTAGTTACGGAACCGTGCAGGAGGGCGCACTGTTCTCCCATGCGCGGTGACGTATGGTGATGGCGCGGTCTGTGTTGACTGCGTCGTTCCCGGTTGCTTCATGCCTGGAGCCTGAGCAGACAGACGAGATGGCATGTCGAGCGATGCCGGATGATTGTCCAATGCCACACCTACGCTGTCTTTGACGAGATGTCTTCTGTTGCGGCGGACACTGCCCGTTTCGCACTGGATCCAGTATGAGCGTGGCGAGTCAGCCTGTCTTAGGACGGTACCCCTGCGTTTGAGGTCTTTTATCCACACTTGCTGCCCTGGATTCAGGATCGGTAAACGATGGACACCGCGGTGACGATTGTAGTTCCTTTCCTGGCGCTGCTTGATTCCTTGCTCGGTCTTTTGAAGTCGCCGACTGTCTGCGAGTGTCGGCTTCAGCATGTGTGGAGAAATCGGAACTGTGGTGCGAACACGCCGGCCGAAAAGTAGCTCTGCTGGGCTATAGCCATTCTCCAGAGGTGTTGCACGGTACGCCAGAAGAGCCTTATAGGGGTCAGCTGCCTTGGCTATCTTTTGTTTGGCGATTTTCACTGCCGCCTCGGCGAATCCGTTGCTCTGTGGGTGCCTCGGGCTTGATGTCACGTGTTTGAATCCCCACTCCCTCGCGAATTTCGAAAACTCGGATGTATTGCAGGGATGAAACTGTGGCCCGTTGTCGGTTACAACAGTATCTGGAATGCCGTGGCGCGCGAAGATTGATTTCATCTTCTGTATGCTTGTTGCCGGCCGCTCATCTTTGAGGAGTGCAATCTCGAAGTAGCGCGAGTAGTAGTCAGCCACTAAGAGATATGTGGAGCCTTTCGCGCAGAAGAGATCGACACCGAGTCGCTGCCAGGGTCGGTCCGGAAGTGCCGTTGGCATTAACGGTTCGCTCCTTTGTTGTCGATGCTCTATGCAGTTGGGACACTTCTCTATCAAGTCTTTGATGTCTCTAGTGATCCCAGGCCACCAGCACGTCTGTCGGGCAAGTCTCGAGCACTTGACTTCTCCCTCATGTCCCTCGTGCAAGGCGTTCAGTGTCGCCTTCCGTAAAGATTGGGGAATGATAAGCCGGTTGCCCATTAATAGTACGCCGTCGTGTACTGTGAGCTCATGCTTGAATTGCCAGTACTCACGGCAGATTTTCGGAGTCTTACTCTTATGCGTTCGCCACCCGTTTGTCGTAAATGCTTCTATAGCTTTACATGTCGGATCACGCTTTTGCGCCATGGCTACTTTCTCAAGGCTTGCCACCTCCGACGACAAAAGGCCCACTACGACACTTGCGTAGGTTGATACTTCGCCTGAGATATCTCCGGAGTCCTGCGTTGCGAGTGGTTGACGAGAGAGACCATCGGCTGTGATGAGCTGCTTGCCCGGTATAAATGTGGTCTCGTAGTCATACCGCATCATGCGCAGACGAAGACGCTGAAGTCTGGGTGTTAAGCTGTCGATGGGTTTAGTGGAAAGGATGGGCACCAAAGGCTTGTGATCAGTTTCTATCTTGAAATGAAGCCCGATGAGGTAGTCCCTGAATTTATCACATGCCCATGTTATTCCGAGAGCTTCTTTCTCAATTTGAGAGTAGCCTGCTTCAGCTGATGTCAACGTTTTTGAAGCGTACGCGACTGGCCGCCGATTGCCGTGCGTGTCTTCTTGGAACAGAACTGCTCCCAGACCGTAGCTTGAGGCGTCTGATGAGACGATGAGTCTTTGCCTTGGGTCATAGAGAGCTAGGACGGGTTGTGAAGTTAAGGCTTTCTTAATTTCTTGAAAAGCCTGCTGCTGTGCGACGTCCCAAACAAAATGGTTGGACTTGCGCAAAAGCTCTGTCAGCGGGTGCGCGATGTCACCGAAATTCGGAATGAACTGAGATACGAAGTTGGTCATCCCGAGGAAGCGCTTGACCTCTGTCACGTTGGTTGGCGGCTTCATTTTAACGATGGCTTCAATCATACCCTCGTCTGGACGCACGCCGTTTTGATCAATGATGTGACCCAGAAACTTCACGCTGTTTTGGTAGAAGGAACACTTCTCTTTGTTCAGCGACACACCTGCCTTGAGTAACCGCTCGAGGACTAGGGCAAGACGCTCGTCGTGGGACTGCTTGGTCTCTCCCCACACTAGCACGTCGTCTATGTGGCACACGACTCCTTTCAAGCCCTCGAGTACGTGACTCATCATCCTTTGGTAATGCTCCGGAGCTGATGAGATTCCGAAGGGCATCCTGTTAAACTTATATCTCCCGAAAGGAGTGATGAACGTGGTAAGTTCAGATGACTTGGGATCCACCTTGATTTGGTAAAATCCCGAGTACGCATAGAGTTTCGAGAAATACTTTGCTCCTCTGAGAAGTCCCAAGGTGTGTTCTACGCTTGGAATGGGGTGATGCTCTCTGAGTACCCCTTTGTTAAGCATGGTGTAATCCACGCAAAGCCTGACGTCGCCATTTTTCTTAGGTATGACGACTATTGGCGCGCACCAAGGACATGGAGCTTGGACTTTTGTTATCACTCCTTGACTCTCCAGCTTTTTCAGCTCAGCCTCAACAGCGTCGTGCAACGGGATGGGAATACGCCTCGGAGAGGTTATGGCGAAAGGCACAGCATTTGGCTTTAGCCTGATGGTGAAACGATGCTCGATTTCACCGAGGCCAGAGAAGAGTTGCGAATATTTTTCGAGTAGAGCGTCAGAGTTCAGTTTAACGGAAAGATCGCTCACCCGTCTTAATATGTCGAGCTTCTCTATGAGGCCCAAGCCCAGAAGTGGCTCGCTGAGGTTTCGGGCAACGTAGAATCTCTCCGAGGTAGTTGCTCCCTTGTAAACCACAGTTGCTTCGATCATGCCTAGCACGTCCAACTGTTCGTTAGAGGGCCCGATGAGGAATTTATCAGACTCACGCAGCGGCGCTGCTGAACTGAGGTTGAGGTATGTATCCTCCGGCAGAGCTGATACATCAGCACCAGTGTCCAGTCGGAACTGCACCTCCTGTCCGTTGACGCACAACTGCGTTCTCCACGGGGTCGTTCCATTGCTTGTGATCGCTCCCAGGAAGCTCGCACTTTCTGGAGACGTGCTTGATTGGACATGAAGCACGCGTGATGATCGGCATACAGTGGCGAAATGTCCCTTTTTGCGGCACTTCTTGCAGTACACTTTTGATGCCGGACATTCTTTTCTGGGGTGCGTTTCACGTTTACCACACCAGCCGCACGAACGCTGAGCCTGTGATTGCCCAGCTGGTTTGCGCTTGCTGTCGAAGCGTCGTGGTTGGCTAGTTGTATGCAGACGATCGATGGCAGCTGCTGCTTCTGTGGAGCCGGTAGCATGAATATGCGGTTGCTGCTTGAGGACTTCTTCAAATTGCTTCGCGCAACGTACTGCTTTCTCCAGTGTGAGGTCTTGTTCAAGCTGAAGTTTCGTTGACAACTTTTGGTCACGCACGCCGACGACTATCCTGTCACGGATTAATTCGTCCTTTAAGTCGCCGTAGTCGCACCGCTCGGCTAAAGTGTGCAGAGCAGTGATGAAGTCTGTCATTGCTTCGCCTTCGTCTTGGATGCGGCGATTGAAGAGCGCTCTCTCATAGATGATGTTTTTCTTGACGACGAAGTGACTGTCGAAGGCTTCGATGACTTTGGCATACTTCTTTGCGTTGGCGGTTGTCAGACAAAGTGCCGTGAGGACGTCTTCAGCTTTGTCACCCATGATGTAGATCAATGAGTTGATTTGATCAGTGTCTGGCTGGTGATGAAGACCACTGGCAGTTCGGAAACGCTCCCACCTTCGCTTCCAAGCACTCCATTGCTCGGCGATGAAGCCGAAGGCTTGAGGGGGGCTTCAGTTGGATGCGCTGATCGCTTTGGGTTCCTGATTCAGTCATGGCTGGAGTTTTTGATGAGCAGTCACTTGTCGACGTGAGGTATCGTTGCTCAAACTTCTGACACCATGTTCTAAAGTGATGCGCTGATGAGTTGAACAATAAAACTGGTTTATTTGAAGCTCTAGCGCTACATGACTGGGCAACGCCCTATATGCGTCGTACCGCGATGCGAGTCGAGCGTCCAATGCCCCCAAGCAGATCACGCGCCTCCTGGACACTTGAAACCCTTGAAGCCCGTGCCACCTGAGACCCGAACTCGTGAGCGTCACTCTCTCCACATACCCTCCGGCGCATGGCAACCGCAGGGCATCTTCGAGGCCGTCCGCTGTTTCTATCGCGCGTCAGAGATGGCGCTTGTAAGCACACTGATGCACTGAGATGACACCTGACACTACACTATCCGAGTCGAAAGAAGTGTGCAGCGCATCGTACGCACGGCCAGTACAGGCCGCCTGCTACTGTCATCCGAGATAGGCGCACGCATCCGGTTAGCTATAGTTTTGCACTTGTTTTCTTTGCTTCGGCCGCGTTCTTGCTTTCCACTGATCTCAAGTGGCACAGCGCAGTTTCTCTGGCGAAAGCAGCTGTCGCCCGCGCGCGTGAAACGAGCGCTTGCAGGTTCCTGACAGAGTTTTCATGTCGCTTCCACAGCAGCATCACCGAGGGAACGCAGTCAAATTTCAACTTCCACCGTGAAGTGATGCCGTGAAGTGTTGTCTGAGGGAGCGCCGAATGTGGCCGGTGAAGTCGAGGTATACAGCCAGCGCATATGTGACGGTAGCCGATCGCCTCTGTTTACGCGCCAAGCACGTGCGTGTGAATCATAGCAGCCATGCCCAAATTACCTTAGTCGCCTCGGAATGTTTTGTTTAAATATAGAAGTTTGTATTGTAGACGTGCTTTTGTTTGCGTTTACTTTAGACACACAAATCGCGCAATGTCCGCTACGTGTGCACTTCTACCTGCGCCGTGTTACAAGCGCGTGGCTGCGATGTGAGCAAAGGGCGGATATAATAGCGACGCTCCAATGCACGTGCGTTGGAGTTACCCGTGGCTGTTTCGCAACCTATCGCTCTGAGGACACGAAAACGAGCTCTCACTGCGCCAGAACACGCCGGACCGTGCGCGCGCGCCTGCTTGGTAACCCCGCACTCATGGCCGCTCCCGTGACCAAATCATTTCGAAATTAGCGCCCTCGGTGCTGCTTGCCTTTTAAGAAGCTGAAGTCTAGGCCTGCATTCTATACACTTAGCGGGCAGGAAGTCGGATCAACAATTGACCATCCTTGCGCAAGGGCTTTATTCGAGGGCCCGTAACGGCAAGTGAAACAAAGTTATGCAGTATACTTTTATTGATTGTGAAATCTGATGTGCAAGAGAATAAGTGGGGAAAGTTTCAGAAATATCAAAAATGTTTTTTTTTTAATTGTCGTCAGAATTTCCTATTGTATGCTGTTTTCTGGAAGTTGGCCCAGTCGTATCTCTTTATCGAAAAGTGTTACTAATATAATCTTCGACAGATTGATAAATAAGCATGCTGAGAACGTAATGCGGAATTGTTGCCGCTCAGTCGTACGCCTTTCTCGAGATAGACCTGCAAAGTAGACAGAAAAACGTTTCCTGGGTCGATTTTGAGATTTTTTAGAAAAAATATGAGCACTACGCAGAGAAACCTAAAATAACTGAATGCAAGCAAAAACATGCATATATTTATCTAAAGAAATTTGACATACGTACATTTAATGCATTTTGTTTAACTCATCCCCAAAGTAGGAAAAAACAGCACAGCAGGTAAGTGCGGCACTCCACCTCTTCCTCATTATTGATTTCCAGTGCTTCGAAAAATATATTTCCTGCAAAACCAATTGCGGATCTCGTCTTTCCACTCATCAGGCAATAATATATAAAATTGTGAAATAAATTTAAAAGGTCGACCGGCCATCCTTTGTTCGATCTTACATGAAGTGACCCTCCTCGTTTCTCGTATAGAGTTTGTCGTCATCGAGAAACTCTATGGAAAAATAGAGCACGAGACACGTCTAGATACGCGTATCTAGACGTGTCTCGTGCTCTCTTTTTGTACTAATGTACAAAGCGTATTTGCAAGGATGTAATTGATGCAGTTTGTGGACAGGTCATTGAGCTATTGCTTCATTGGTCGCAATAAAATGCCACGTTATCCAATAGTGCCAGTACCAAGTGACGGGTGACAAGAAAATGAAGTGTCAAATGAAACCGTCGTATTTGCATTAAAATCACATCTTCGCTTGGACGAGGGAACCCTTTAGTCATGATGCACGCATCATGCGCGCGAGTGACACCACCGAAGTCTCGCATGGGTCAGTTTCACCAGATGTAATAAATATCATTGGCTTGTGACATAGCAATTTTTCCCGGAAAGGGCACCCTCTTGAACCCAAATGTCAGAATGTACAAGGCAAGTGTTCTCGAGTGTCCTCTTAGAAACAGACTACATTGAGGCGTCACAAGAAATACTGCGCTCCTGGCGGGGCAACATTTATCATACACGTTTGGCGGCTGAACTGTGTTGCATACGATGAAGTGTCCCGGGCAGGCTAGTAACGCCTAAAAAACACTGTTTCGGCGGCGAAGTCACGGGTTCTGTGTGCTTAAGTGATACGCGCAGACAACTTAAGCCTACAAATTTGGTGCGCAGCCATACGGTTGCGCCGCCGCAAACTTTTGTTCCCCGTCATTACAGTGCAGCTGATAGTGATGCGCCCTCTCGGAGTTGTGGGTGCCGCGTAATGCTAGCTATCTATGGCATACATTAATATTGGGGAGGAGGGGGGGAGGCTGTTTGGGTCGCCTTGGCCGCTCTCATGAGCTACATGCGACTATATAAAATTTTGTAGAATTCCCGCGATTTCGTAGCTACGGCGCTGCCGCGTCCGACAGTCAACGTCCGAAAATGACTTAAGAAAGCTCGCAAAGGAAAACTCAGAAGGCCAGAGCCCGTTCACCGTCTCCAATAGTGAGTCCATGGCGAGTGGAGAGCAGGGCAGTATCGAAGATACATGCATCTTAGATAATTTAGCGATTATTCTAGCGCTCCGCAAAATAAGAGCATCAACCAGCTCCGCAGTAATTTTGACAGATTCTTTATTGGTGTGTTCTTCCCTCACTGCAAATGAAGACTCACATGTGCTGAGTGCATTCAAGTCATTAATTCCCCCCACATATAAACTTGATTAAGTTGGTTTGGCTCCCAGGACATAAGGGCTTGTTTCTGAATGAAATGGCGGATGCGCTAGCAAAGTCATCTTTGAATGGTCCGGTTATTCATTTATTGCCGGCTTCCCGATTCATTATAGGTGCTAGAATAAAGAGAAAAATGATGTTGGACGAGTTTTCTGCACCAGCATTAAACCACTTTAGAATTTCAGCACCTCAGTTACCATTGGAACAGTAAAATTTGTCAAACACGAGAACTTTAAGTCGCAATCACGAGACTACGTTGCCAGACTCCTTATCTAAATTTTTATTTACACAGAGCTGGTCTGGCAGCTTCCCCTAACTGTTCTTTTGGCGGAGTACATGAGACAACACAACATTATCTCATCTCCTGTAATAGGTACTCTACATTGCGCACAAATACTTTAGGTGCTGTCTTCCGACTCCTTAGAATAGATTTAAATGTACCAAATGTTCTTTCTTTCGGGGCTTTGTCCCTTGCCGCAGTGACAGGAAGGTTGCCGATGCCTTGGAGAAGTTTATTAAAGAATCTAAGAGATTCAGATCCTAGAATAAATTTATCCGCCCTCTTTATTTTCTAAACTCCTGTTTTTTCATCAAACTGCTCGCATCAACATTTAGTTCAGTATTTTTATTCATCTATTATTAATATTTACAATTTTTGATTAATTAATACTCTTTTCATCTTTAAACAGACATCTAACCTAATATTTAAGAATTAATTTCTAAATTACCCGGTTCTTGGTCAATCCCCCAGCGTGGGTGTGCGCCACGATCCAAAGGATCTACTCTACTCTACTCTACTTACAACATTTCATTCAATGGAAGGGAAGGATGAACATTATACATATGCCATTGACATGCGCGACCAAGTGTTGCAAGTCAGCGCTGTGTGTGCGTCGCCCTTCCTTGTCCCCGTCTTCTTTTGCGCAGTGTTTCCTCCAATGTTTAACCACCACGCCCAAGCTTCAACGCTATGCTAAAAGAAACCCTAATAAGATCTTCCGAAGTAAACTAATGTGCTTTGACCAAAAAGGACAAAACGTTTGAGATAATAACAGACATTTCATTAAAATGAAATGAAATTGGTCACACTTAAAAAAAATTCAAACAAACCTTTTTGTGTATAGGCGTTCGCCGCTATATTATCGGTTCTCTAACAACAAATTTGCGAATGTATCGAAGTATCTTAAGATACAATTGACATGTATCGTATCGGACACAATTGTTGCGGTAGTATCTTGTATCTGTATCTCCAATACTTCTTGCCTGAGTATCTTGTATCGTATCGCAATACAATTTCAAAGTATCTTCGCCCAGCCCTGGTGGAGAGCAAGCATATTGCAAGATTCTGCCGCAGGACCCACATGATCTCTGTCCTAGATTGCCCATATAAGCTTGCGAAAGGGTGAATGAATGCCATGGCGTTTACAGCCATAAGCCCCTGTCGACGCGGTCATTAGAAAAAGATCGACACTTACATGCGTATAATAAGGGTATTCGTATTTCTGTCTCTCGTCTCGCATTATAAGAATACGAAATATATTGATAGAAAAGAAAATGCTCATTTATTTTTATAGAGGTGACCACCTAACGATCAACAATTTTGAACTCTTTTTCAGGTTTCGCAGTGGAAGCGAGGAGGCGAGATTACGTGTATTTTCGATATACCGCTCGCGAATCTGTTCAGAAAGAGCATCTTCAAGCGGAATATGTGCAAAGGAGAGAACGCAGAGTAGAAGAGGCGCATTTAAGTTTTCAAATCGAGATAAGGCAAGAAGCCAACGCACGATGAATGCCATGGAAAATACGTACTGTGGATACCGCATTTAAATTGGTTTACTAATAAAAAATTTGGGAGTGTAAAGGTAACCAAGGCAGAGAGCCGTAGCGACACGTCATGATGAGTGCACGCCGAATAAAAGATATTCCTTCTCGTTTCTGTATCATCTATGGCACAAAGGTTTTGATTAACTTCTTGCGTCGACTGCTGTTAAGAAAACTGACAAGAAAGTTTACGTGTGTCAACTTTCTTGGCCACATTAGCAGAAGCTTCTGTGGTATTGGTTATGCGGAGCGTGGACGAAAAGAAGATGCACACGTAAGCTGCACAGCCGATGACTGGATGCTGCCGCCCACCACACGTCTTATTTTCTGTCTTCTGAGGCGCCTTGCACTTTTGAAGTTACCGTTACTCCATGCACTCTGCCGCCACCGCGCGACCTGCTCGCCTCATCCTCTCCGTTTCGCGCCTGCTCGTCTGCACGACGATTGGTCTCCCAGACGATGCTGTTCGAAACGCGCATGGACCTCGAGTTTTGCTTGCGATTTATTGTTATGGCGATTATAAGAACACTCTCAGCGGATTTTTGCTGTCGCCGTCCCCATTAGGCTCCGTATAAAGTCCAAATCTAAAACATCGCCCCGCGCATCCTATGTTCTACGCGATAGTAAAAGCGCGCGAGCGCTGGGGACGACCGCGGCTGAAGCAGAAATGAAAAGATCCGGCCGTCTCCGTTGCACGAAGGGCACATGCAATAACATCGCTCCGCGTGCGAGACCTGGAGGCGATGGCTATTCAAGCCGAGGAAACGCCCCGACCATTTTTCGTCGGGCGCAGGAGCATGAAGGGGCGCCACTGGAGGGATGGAGGAGGGGGGGCTGCGTCACTTGAGCAGCAAGTTCGAACTTCGATCATAAGGGCGCGGTTGCGAGCGCTGTTCTATATACATCACTAGACGGCTCGTAATAGTGGTGTTCTCCTTACGTAACTGTGTTGGGAAAGCAAACAGCACGGAAACTGCTTCGCTCCCTGAAGCGGTCGTAATTGTTATAGCTAGCATTTTGTGGAGTTAAGCGAGATCGGATTCAAAAGAGTTGGCTTACTTCGTATAACATTCCAATTTGTTGCTGTCGCATCCATTGCTTCACGACACTGTAATTTTTGTCGTTAATTATGCCGCCATGTTTTCGGCATGGCGCGGTTACCACGACGTAGCGAACGTTACATGGTGTAGACTTTGCGCTCTGTGCAATCACTCTGCCGCTTTGTTGCATATATAACTGCGCTGAGAAGCCTCAATATGGCTAAGCAGTTTTTATCACATCACTAGGAAAGCGTCACGGCTGGTGCAAGAGGCAGTGGCTGCACAAATTTGACTGCAACAATTTTGTTCCCACAGAGGAGTATTATTATTTGCGAGGAAAGAGGCCAATCTTGTCGCTCGTATCGAAGCATCACTTTATGCTGCAATTTAAAAATATATATATTTTGGCATCCTAATCACTATATTGGCTGCAACAACACATAGATCGCACAAAAATGAGGTTTTCCTCAGTATGCCGAATATTCTGATGCGACTCCATATATCACCTATCCAGTCGTCAACTGTTATTCATACAGAACAATTACGTGCAAACACACATCACCTCTATTCCACCTTGCGTGGACGTTATAGTTTGCTGCCTCCCTTCCTGAAAAGCAGTATAGCGGCTTGTAGAGTAGTTATTCTTTCCAGCTTAATTCAATTTCTCCGTCAGTCAATTACGTCCAATGAATGCAGACCGTAAATTAATTTATGGCAAGTATACCACGGCGTCGTGACACACGGTCCATACTGTTGGTTGGAAGGCACGCTATGGGCAGTTTCCCGCTTCGTTCTTGAGCTCTAAGGATTAGGGAATTTGTATGCGCGTCCAATATAAGACAATTCTCAGCAGCATCAAAGCAATGGTTTTTTTTTTTTGGCATAGCAGCTAGCCTAGAAAGAGAACGTGACATTCCTTGCACCTGCAATACCGTTTTCATTGCAACACAGTCGCTAAC